>JBCJKH010045156.1:12465-22944 GCA_039877255.1 Loriculus beryllinus | reverse complement strand
TGGTACATACTACTGCTACTTTGAAAGGAACCCCCCCATCATTTTAGTAGATTTTCTGTTTTACCTGACTTGTAGCAGCTACTCAGAAGAGCTGTTATGGTGGTGTAGCTGATAGTTACGTTTTGTGACCCTGTGTCACTGTAGGACTATACTTAAAATACAGATGTACAGGGATTGTCATTGCAAAGCCGTATTAAAACTAGAAACTAAGAAATAAATGTAAGGATATATCATACATATATACAGGAGAAAAGTGAAGCAGCATTTTCCATCACTTGGTATTTTCTAGAACTTGTCCTTTAAAATCCACTGTACTTTCAGAATTAAGTTGTAGTGAATCTGAAAGTCCTTCACCAAGGATTCCTACTTTGTTGAATCCTTTCATTTCATTTGAAATGCAGAGTTTTAACCATGGCACAGGAGATGGTGTATAATTTGCTTGCTTTTTGTTTGACTTTTTGAGAACTGCACTGTTCAAAATTAAATACTTCTTGATACACTGGAGCTTGATGATGATTGTCTCATGTGATTGCTTGCTGAAAACAAAGTGATCAGTCATTTCACCGATGCTGAAAGCAGCCAGAATTGTCCCAGCGAAGTTTGGTAGTCCAGATACAAATGCATGGCTATAAATTCTAATATACAGATAAAATGTGAGTATTTGTAAATGAATCTCAAGTAATTTGATGTCTGTACTTTAAATAGCTTCTGAAAGAAAAGTCATTGATGGTGCTTTTTGGTTTTTTTTTCCCCTTCCCTAAGTTAAAGTTTACACTTTATTCTTGTTTTACCTCTTAACAGGGTATGGGTACTGTTCAAAAAGGTATGCCCCACAAGTGTTACCACGGCAAGACTGGAAGGGTATATAATGTTACTCAGCACGCTGTGGGCATTATTGTTAACAAGCAGGTCAAGTAAGTACTGAAATTCCACTGTATTCCACAAGTACTGAATTTCCTAAACTTAGTGTTTTGGAAAGTTGATCTGTAATTGCACCCTCCTTTCACTTTGCCAGTTAGACAGCTGTTGTCTTGATTGGTCATTCAAGGTGGGTAAAGTGATATCCTTTTTATAACCCAAGCAAATGATGCTCATTTGACTTGGATCCTGTCAGAGGAAACAGTTTTTATTTAGCAGCACATAAAGTGGCATTACCTAATGGGGCTTTTCAGCCAAATCTCACATTGGTATTGAAGCCCTTTTAAGTATTAGCTTGTGGTTCTGTTCACTGGATTTTTGAACAGCTTGGACAGAAAAGGACAACTGGTTGTTTTTTCCAGGAACTGGAGTACAATAGTAACACAGTTGTTTGTATGCTACAAGGTTAAAATTTGCATGTTCTCCACAATCTTAATCTGAAATTGTCAGCACATTATTATATATTAATAAGCTTTCAGTTACCAAAGTTATATTATGGTTTTCATCTGCAGCAGTATATTTTGAGTGATGCTCTTTAAAGAAAAATTACCTGTGACTTTGCTTATGGAGTTATTCCTCTAAGGGCCATAAAACTATCTTTGAAGTGGCCTTTTTTTCAAGTGCAGTAGATTAAAACTAATATCCTTTCTTAGGGGCAAGATTCTTGCCAAGAGAATCAATGTGCGCATTGAGCATATTAAACATTCCAAGAGCAGAGACAGCTTTCTGCAGCGTGTGAAGGAGAATGAAAGGAAGAAAAAAGAAGCAAAAGAAAAAGGCATTTGGGTTCAACTGAAACGCCAGGTAATATCTCTGTTGTAGTTGACACATGGTTGATTCAGTTCACAGAAAGCCCCGAAACAGCTAAAGTCAAACCAGTTGATTAAAATGTTGTGTTCTTTCAAAATATTAGTGCTACACTGTTTCTGAGCTCTTTTTGTGTCTTTCAAAGACAGACCCTCCCAAAAAAACCCACCTGTTCTGAAAACCCCATGTCTATGGCAGATTGTGTGGACGTGTTTGTTGCTCCCACCCTCACTTCCTGCAAAAGGACTGTGAACCCAAGTTACATTTGGTGGTTTTTCTTTCCAAGTAGAGTGGCAGCATGCAGTGTGTCTGCCTCTGAGCTGTCTGATACCTTTCATGCCTGAACAGACCCGTGGTGTTCCTGGGTGGAGATGGCAGCCTTGGCTGTGAACAAAGGGATAGGTGCTTCCTGTTCCGCTGCTGATCTGCAGCAGAAGCTTTGGCTGATTTCTAGGATCAGTGTTGACTTTGGTTTAGTTGGCTTTAGCTATAACAATTTTGTTGTAACCCTAAAGAAAACAATAGCTTGACTTCAGAGAGATAACAATTGTTGCTTCTGGAACTGCAGGGTACATCACTTCGTGTTAATTTAGATTAGTAAATTGCAGAGGGTAGAGTGTAGGGATTTTGCATTCAGCAAAGTCAAGCACAGTTCCTAGCAGATAATTTTTTTGCTGCTGTTCTTTGAATCGAAGTGCAAAGAAACTGTTAATGGTAAAATTGCTGTAATGTCAATAAAATAAGGTGTTCAGTGGTTGTCAGCATTAATTTTCTGTAAGGTTGCTTTTGAGTTTTAGTGTCATGAGTTTGTTTTTTTTCTTTGCTTACAGCCTGCTCCACCAAGAGAAGCACATTTTGTGAGAACTAATGGCAAGGACCCAGAGCTGCTGGAGCCAATTCCCTATGAATTCATGGCATAAGGCACGTTTAAAAGAAGTAAATTAAAGATCTGGTTTTGGACAAGTGTATGTGATTGTGGCTCATTCCTTCAGGGCTGGTTGTTTTGAGGGTTTTTTTAACAGGTGCTTTAGAAACCTGTTGTTTTACTGGAGTTTGTTTATTCAACTTGCCTTACATTGTGCTTGGTCATTTACATCATCTGCAGCTTTAGCTTATCAGTTTAGTCATTCGTAGACGCCGTAAATGCTGGGAACACTGAAACTTGCTAAAGCTTAGTGATGATCATGAGACGATATGAGAGAACATGGAATATTTCACCAGTAAACTAAGGATGTACAAAGAAACATACAGTGTCACTTGAAGGTTTATTTTTTTTTGTGGGAAAAGGGATCACAAGCTTCATATTCCATTGATAGCTTTTGGTTAAGGGGCCTCAGATTAATACCAAAGAATTATGGAAACTGTTTTTTGAAAGCAGCGTCTTAAGAAATGGCTGCAGGCAGATTTTGGTGTTCTGCCATTCAAACCTGTGAAGAAAGGGGTTTTAGAGCTCCCCAGGCCAGTAAGCATTCTTATGAAATAATAATGGTTTAGAAATAAGGCTTTAATTCCAAAACTGCCAGCCTTTATGATTTGATTTTTATCATTTTAATTGGCTGTCGTAGCTTAACATTGCATTTTGTATGTTTATTTCATGTCTGTTGAATCGAAACTTTTCCCTGGATGTTCTAACTCATTCCTCATCCCAGAGATCTATTGATACTTCCTGCACAAAAACCCAGTGTTGGAGAAATCTTCAGCTGACTACTAACTAACCAGTGCTATTTTTGTGAGCATTGTTTGAAACTGTGAGGAGTGCCAAAGAAATTGCTGAGGGTAATCTGCTTTGTTAGCTTTGAAAGTGCATAAACTCAAGCTTAACTGTGTTGCAGATATGGATAGGTAATATTTTACCTTTTTAAGTGTGGTGTAAGGCATTGCTTAGCTGCCACTAATGTCTACATGTAGAGTACCATTAGAGAAGCTAGTGACCTCAAGCCATTTGTAGGCATTGACTGTTAAAAATTGTTGAATGCCCAGTTGCAAGACAGCTAGTAAGTTTGGAAGAGAGTGAGGTTTGCTTTTGCCCTTAATTCTGAGGTACCTTAAGTGTGTCAGACTGTACAGGTTGTTCAAGGGATTAATGGCTGCTTGCTCTTACCTACCATTTGCTTGTGAGTGTTCCCATTCTCATGGAATGCAGCTTTTGGACATTGAATTTATAGTGTGACTTTGCCTAGTATTTAAGGGTGACAGGCTTTAGGGTATTGGATGCTCAAAGTCCCAGTGAGCAGATGCAATGTTTGAAGTTTCTCCAAGCTTCCATTTCAGAAGATAGAACAGGCTTTATAGTTGGAATGACTTTGGAAATGCCTTGAAGAAGATGGAAGAAAGCTTCTCCATTAGCAGGCTGATAGGTGATGCTGATAGTGTCTTTTGACACCATATGTATTGGACGTGGAGTGCACCACCATCTCCTGAAGGAAAGTTGAATCTTAACTTCCATTGTCACAGTTTATGCACTTAGCTTTTATGACCAGGTGGGGTTTTGTTGGAGCAGCTACATCTGTATGCTGAGCCTTAGGCCTTTATCATCTTTTTTGGCTTGCCGATTTCCACAGCAATTTAAAATCTCTATTTGGCTCACAAGATAAGCCTTGTTTTGCATTAGGAAAGGAGGAAGTAAGTGGGAGGCTTCATTGGGTACAATCTTCAGTGATGGTGTTTTTACATTTTCTTCGCATGTTTGTGTAAGTTATTTGGTTCCGTGTTTGGTTTGTACTTAACCGTCAGGATTGCAGTGAATTAGCTGTAGCATCATGATGGGATGGTTACCAGTAAGTTGTAGGAAGTAATAAACTTCTGAATTTAGTTTCAACAGTTTGGAATAGTAAGACTAGGCAGCATGCTGGGATCTCATTTAAGAGCTGTTCTGGAGGGGCTGTGCATTACAACACTTCTCAATCCATTTACTGTCAGTGTTCTTAAAGTCACTATGATGACAGTAGATACTCATAAATGAGTTTGGAAGTTGTGTGTGGGCTGGGAGGAGAAGGAGGGAGTGCTTTCTTTGGTCAGGATTCCAGAAATGACTGAAAATGAAGCTGGTTTGTACAGGAAGAGTAGCCTTTTGAGTGGGGGTGAGTGTTTGAAAGCAGGACAAATTAGCTGCAGGTTAATCTGTCTTGGGTTTATAGATGCTACCTGTTTGTTGCTCTTGGTGCAGTGGTAGTTTTCCTGGTAGTCTCAAATTTGCAGCAGCACAACCCAGGTATTTGCCCGTCTTATTACCTGCTGTTGAAGTTTCTTCCCATGTGTTCAGCACAGTTGTGACAAAAGGTAGAGATCCATGAGTTGAGAAAAGTTGTGGAAGAACTGCCTGTCAGGACACTTTGAGTCATGAAACTATTGTCTTTCTTAGTAGAATAGTTTTAATTGTGTGCAGAACTTGCAGAAGATTTGGGAGGGGAGTGAGTGATTTTTGGCAGTTCAGCCTCTGCCCCCTTGGGTGGAGGAAGCATGTTTTCTTAGGGTATTTGGAGTTGCGGGTTCCTCCCCTTTGCCTTGCTCTGGAAGGGGTTATACACGCTTAAACCCATTAGTTGTAACTGGTTGTCTACACCCCTGTTCTGAGGCTGCCTGGAAAGCAAAACCTTGTAGTGAGCCTGCCAGCTACAGAGAGGGTGTTTTCACACTGTGACAGTTGAATTTTGTTTCATTCCATGATACTTTGAATTGTGGAGAACTGTTATGAAATGCTCACTGCTGTAGGTTTCCCATGTAACTGGACATACCTTGAGCTGCTAGGATTCAGGAATCAATTCAAATCAGTTTTGCTGAAGTTCAGTATTTATGTTGACTGTCTTCCAGTCTTATTCTGGTACAGAGGCTTCTTTATCCCAGAGCTGCTGCACAGCTTGTCCCTATACAACATGTAAAAGGATAAAGTGCTTATGGATTAGCACAAGCTGTTACGCTTCAGTGTAAGTGCTTTGTCTCTGTTCCTCAGAGCCCAATTACAAGGTGGGGGCTGAGCTTTCAGCTCCAAACCAGGTTTTACTGCCTTGGACTTTGCAGCTGGTTCCCTGCCGAAGAGCCTGCCAAGTATCTCCTGTTGTCTCTTGGAGAAGAAGCAAGGAAGCTTTCTGAGCTGTCAGCTGCATCTGGTTTAGCCTGTCACTGGCACCAAGAGCTAAGGCTCCCTGAGGGCTGTGCAGGCAGTTAGTGCTAATGCTGTGTGCCTGGCCAGGGGGGTCAGTGAAAGGGCAGAAAGGACTGGAGAGGAGGAATCATGCCTGTGCAGAGGGGCTGCAGGCTGAGGACCCCAGGAGGAAGCAGTTGAAGTGTGCATGCCTGAGCAGGATGGGGGATGTTCAGACACCTTGAGCCCCATTCCTTGAGGGAGAAGGTAGGTAAGCAGCTGTAAGAGGATACACAAACTACTGCTTTTGTAATCTTCTGTTGTGGGTATCAGATAGGGAAAACAGTGTTGAGGACAGCTAATCTGAGCCCCAATTGCTTCAACCTACTGAGCTGCTCCTGCTGCACCAGAGTTAGGTGGTGATGGAGAGACAGACCATTGATCCCTGGAAACCACTTCCTTTGCGGGGTGTCCTGTCTATGTTTCTGTGCTGTCATCTCTGTACTTGACCATCACTGTTTGCCCTCTCAGCAGCAGGTGAGGCAGCATGCCCAAAAGTGGGGAGCTCCTTGAGTTTTGGAGTTGGTGATTGCTTAATACTGCTGCACTTGCAACTCAGCACCTGGGAAGCAGCTGGCTGAACAGACTCATTTTGGTGGCATTCTTCCAAGGGCAAGTTAAATGTACTCCGATAGCTCCTTTGTAAAGAAATGTATAAAACCAGTCTGTGTTGGCACAGTGAGCAAGGCCAAAGCAAGATTCCATGGAAGTGGGAGCAGGTGACAACAGCACCAACCTCTGGAAGCCAGAAGTTTTTAGGGATTAAAGAGAAATCTTGTTTACAAAAATAAAAGGGCCTGTTGGCATGATGGGAAGTAGAAAATCGAGAGGTAATCAGTATTTCAAGTTAAAAGTGGCCTTGATGTTACCTGCAGGAAGCAGGTCCTCCCCATCCTTATACCCACGGTGTCAAGGATTCTTCTCTCAGGAATACCTTCACTGGTAGAGGAGAGCTGGCAGCATTCCTTGTGAATTTCCATGTCACTGGAGGGACTGGAGTAAAGGTGTCTGAAAGCACACAGCAGGTCAGTACCTGGACTCCCATGGTTGTAGGGAGAAAGAGGGAGGACAAGAGGAAAGTAAGGAAAGCCATGACTTGTCACTACATGAATCTTCAGGAGCTGTGCTGAAGGGGAGGGGAAGGTGACCGTGTACAGCCTCAGTGCACAGCTCTGCTGAGGTTCAGCTCGGCTGCCTGTGGGAATCCAGGACCAGTGCTGCCCTGGGCATCAGCCCTCCTGCTCCCATGGTGGCTCCATCCCTGTGTGGTTATAGGCTGTGAAGCCACAGACCCATCCGGCTCCTTTCCAGTGCCAGTCTGCTACCCTCCGTGTTGTTTCCTGCTGGCTTGTGTTACATATCTGCCTGATAAAGCAGCCCCTGAATGGATTATTTGGTAACACACTTGCAAAGCAGCAGTGTGCTGCAGAAGCAGTTTTCCAGGAGCCAGGGCAACAGTTCCCAGAGACGGAAGCATCCACGCTGCTGCTGGCAGGTTTGAGGCTCGTGGTTGAGCACCTCTCTTCTCTGAAACTTTATTCCACTTTAAAAACCCAAAGGGCCTAATCCAGACCTCGGGGCCCTGTGAACTGCTCTGTTTTCAGGACTGGCTGTTGCTTGATCCAGAGTCTGGGGTTTCAACACTGGCTATGGAGGGATGTGTCCAGGTGTGGGAAACAGAATAGTGTGTATAAGAATAAATCACTTCCTCTCAATCCTGACTCACATCCCCCGCTGCAGGGAGGGTGCAAGAACCCGCAGCCTGTTGCAGTGGTGGAGGTGCACCCTCCCCAACACGCGGGACTGGTGCTGCCTCCCGCCTGCCGCGGAGGAGAGCAGGGCGCTGCGGTGCCGGCCCCAAACCGGGGCGCAGGTCTCCCAGCCGGACCGGGCTGTCCCCGCGCTGGCGGACCGGGGAGGTGTGGGGAGGAAGCGGCAGCGGTGCCACGGGGCGGGCAGCGACCGGGGCTACAGCTGGGGAGGGCGGCGGGGGGCGGTACCGGCGGGGGGTGGTACTGCCGAGGGGCGGCCCCAAGCACGGCGCTGCCGCCGGAGCCTTTAAGAGCCGCTGGCGACCGCCCGCGCTGGGCGCTGCCTGGCGGGTTGAGCCGACAGGAACCGAGCGGAACCGGGCCGAGCCGACAGGGACCGAGCGGAGCCGCCGGGGCCACCCCTCCCATGCGCCTGCCGAGTATGTCCCAGCCCTTCCTACTGGCGCCTATCACCGAGTGCGCGCCGGGGCTGCCCGGCCCCCAGGTCCGCCTGGCAGTACTGGGTGCCCGCGGCGTCGGCAAGAGCGGTGAGTGCCGGGGGCTGTCCGTCCGTGCCTCCTCTCCCTTCCCGTGCCCTCCCATCCGTCCCGCCTAACGCGGCCGCTCTGTGTTTCAGCGATGATCGTGCGGTTCCTGACGAAGCGGTTCATCGGGGACTACGAGCCCAACACAGGTGAGGCGGCGGCGAGCGGCGGGTGCGGGGTCCCGGTGCCACGGGTGGTGCCTGACGCTCTGTGTTCCCCAGGCAGCCTCTACTCCCGGCTGGTCCGTCTGGAGGGTGACCACGTTGCCGTGCAGATCCAGGACACACCGGGGTGCATCCAGGTACGAGCCGCTTTTCTCTGGCCCCTGAAGGCTCAGCTTTGGAGCCCCAGTTTCCTCCAAGGCCAGGCTTGGTCTCCTAAGACAGAGCTCAGGCTTCCCTTTAGACCTGTTTAACGGTGCCACCTATGATACAGGCTTTATGCTTTCACTGCCTGATGCCAAATTTGTGCTGTCTGTTGTACCATAGGTGCAGGAGGACTGTGTGCAGGTGCTGGACGCCCTGTCCCGGTGCGTGAAATGGGCAGAGGGCTTCCTCCTGGTCTACTCCATCACAGACTACAGCAGCTACCAGGTAGTCCGGCCCCTCTACCAGCACATACGCAAGGTCCACCCGGACGCCAGGACCCCCATCATTATCGTGGGGAACAAAGCTGACCTCCTCCACGCCCGGCAAGTGCAGGCAAAGGAGGGACTACAGCTGGCGAATGAACTGGGCAGCCTGTTCTTGGAGATCTCCACAAGTGACGACTCCCAGGGCGTCTGCGATGTGTTCCAGTACCTGTGCAAGGAGCTCAGCAAACTGCAGCATGCCGGCAGCACGGACAGGAGGCGGGTGTCCATCATCCCTCGGCCCAAATCTCCCAACATGCAAGATCTAAAGAGACGTTTCAAACAGGCTTTATCTTCCAAAGTCAAATAAATCCCTGTGGTGAGATCCTGTGTGATCCAATAGACCTTATTTTTGTAAACTAGTTAATAAAAATTTTTATTTTTGTACTAACACCAGCAGTACGGAAGTATGTCAAAGCTTGCGATTTCCTTGCCATTCTCTCTTGTTTGACTGGTTGGGTTATTTTTACAGTAAGAAAAAAAGCTGCATAGCAACTAAACAGAGGTAGTTGGAAAAGGTGATTTTTGCCAGGAGGGTTTGATTCCATTTGTGTGTTGGGCTGGGGCTTGCTGTTCGACACTGCTCGAATGACTTTTGGGGGCCTCAGTTTCCTGTTTCCAAAATGAGAGTGGTAATGATGTAACACCAGCTGCCTTTATAGAATGTTTGAAAGCCTTTGATAGAAAGCTTCATATGGAGAAAGGAAAAAAAGCTGTATTAAACATGAAAACAAAACTGTCTATAAGAGTTCTGATTATCATGAGATCACCTTCCTCCCTCAGAGCTGCTGTTTTACCTGCACCCATAACCACCTAAATGATAACAAGCTGTTGGGAATGAGCTCTGTTTTCTGATGTGCTTTGGAGTAATCAATGCCACAGAATTAATCTCTTGAGCCCTCAGTATTTAACAGGAGGGTTGAGTTCCTCCTACAGATTACCACGGGACAAAGTGCTGAGCAATCCGCAGCAGAGGAGGGTGTGGGATGGCTGTTGCTTTCTCTGGAGATGTGTGGTAGGAGGGACAGATGCGTAGGCTCCCTTAACAGAAAATAGCAGAAAATAGCTACTTTTAGAAGGAATGGCATCTCTGTGTTCCCCAGATCAATTTTGTAGCCATTAGAAACAGGTCAGATGTTTTCCTCTCATGGTACAGAAGCTCTAAACCAGACTAGAATGATTTTTATTAACTGTTTGCTGAGTGTTTGAGCATGACATGTGGGGTTTGCACTTCAAATGTGCCTCTGAAGTATGTGCACAGTGTTGGTAAGAAAATAAAGCTGCGCTTTGTGCTGGGTGGAAGGTGTGGAAGTGGAGTAATCTGTACTGGAGGAACCTCACTGTTCCCATTCAAGCACAACTCCAGTAAGGTTTTACTTTGCTCTTAAGCTATGAGATTTAAAAAAGATCATTTTCTTCTTTCCTTTTGCTGGGAAAGGCAGGTAACTGCTGTGTAAATCCCTGTGCTGCAGGGATGCTGCTGTGCCTTGCAGTTAGAGGGCTGTTCCTGATCCTGGGGCTTGAAGCTTTCTGGAAGAGCTCCACTCTTGATCTGCAGATGAAAGTCTCCCTGGTGGTGATAACTGAGGGAAAAGTGGTCAAGCAAATTAAAGATGATGCTCTGTGAGGAAGCATCAGAGGCCCTCTGATTGGGTAGGGGTGTGGGATGCTAGCAAGACTGTTCCC
>JBCJKH010045156.1:0-12448 GCA_039877255.1 Loriculus beryllinus | reverse complement strand
TTAACACCAGTTGGGCACATGGGATACCTGTGTACCTCCTTTATGAAAGCATTGTGCTGCCCTACCAGAGGGAATGGAAGAGCTGAAGGGAGGCAGTTCCAGACCTGCAGGAACCAAAATTGGGACCAACACTTTTATTCATGGGAGTGCCAAAACATGGAGATGTCTAGGACAAAACAAATGACTGCTTAAAACACATTTTAAATAATTCTTTGCTGTGAGAGTTGCTCTGCCAGGCCCAGGATTCTGGGCAGGAAGAAGGGATTGGTGGGAATGAGCACAAGCTTCAACTCACCACACTGCTCATAAATTCACAAGGAAATCTGAACGGGAGCTGAAAAATCACAATTGGGATATTTATGCAGCATTTCACTGTCCTGAAATCACGGCTAATAAGAGAAATTGCTGCTGCGGTAGGGTTTTGGTTGCTTTTAAAACTGTAGCCTTTGTCCCTCAAAATAATAAATCTCAATTCCTTACTCATGTATTCAGTACAGAGTTTCACCAAGCAAGTTGCTAAAGGTATCTAGGTCATACATGGGCACAAAATATGCTAAAAGGACAGGTAGTGTACACTGTAGCTGTCTGCATCTCCCAATGGTCCTTAAAGGCCAGGTGGAAGACAGCATTAGGCACCAACATTTGGCAAAGCAGGAGCTCAGGGCGCTGCTGTGGTAGAGGGAAAGAGTTTTACATCTCTGCTATGGGGAGAACCTAAAGAGATGCCCTTTGTTATGTAGGCACCCACACTTAGGTGGAGGTGCAAATCCTCCCGTTCCCTCCCCACGTTTCACATGCTGTTGGGCTGGTTTGGCTACATGTGGGAGCAGGATGAGGCCTCTTGGGGACGTAATGAGTAATCTTGCTGTCTAAAGGATGCCCATGGCAGGGAGGGAGGGTTGCTCTGACCTGCTTCTAGTCTAAGGCAGCAGCTGAGCTGGGTCATTCTGGATAACACTTTGGGTACAGGTATATAAATCCAAGCTGTCTGTCAGAATTTGACCCAGTAGCACAGATTTACCTTACCCAGAAGTTTTCAGCCCATGAAAGCATGAGCTGATGGGCAAAGAATAGGAGGAGCCTGCTGCCTCCCAGCTCATTTTGCCCAAGCACCTTCTTCAGTCCTGGGTGAGCAAAGAGAGGCACACCGAGGTAGGAAGTGAAAAGCACCTCTCCAGTGCTAACAGAGTAGCTCCAAAGCCTTGTTTCTCTTGGGCCACAGCCACTCATACCCGCCCTATTGTATCCTTGCCACCACCACTCTCTAAGTCCTTCACCCAGAGGCAAGAATGGCTTCAGGAAGATAAGTAGGGCACAGCCTGGATTTTCTCCTTGATCAGAGGAAAATGTGTCTGCCTCCTTCCTCCCACCACCTCTGCTGTGAAACAGAATGGCAGCAATTTCCCCTGACAAGACGGGTGAGTGGGTTCTCAGAAGCAGGGATGTGTGCGGCATCACACACTATTGTGGCTGCTCCTACATCAGCATCTCCCCCCTGTTGGGCTATTTTGTCTAGCTATCTCTGCTGAGATCATCCAGTAGTGCTTTAAGACTTCATAAATTTTAAAGTAGCAGCTGCCATCAACTTGTTCTGCTCTTCAGGAGCAACAGATCCCTTGACAGAGATAGGGATGTTTTCTTCAAAAGGCGTTTCAGATGTCTTGCTTTCTGCCCTGCTTGAGCAGCCTGGACCTAGGCTGCTTCCTTGCTGCCTCTTGGCCTGGTCTTGGCTCTCAGCACGTGTTGGTCAATGATGCAGGTCCATGCTGTACTTGTGTGGTTTGTTTGGATGAAGGACCTTGGATAAGACAGACCATGGATAAGAAGGACTGCATTCACACCATGGGCAAGAGCTTCAGACAGTTCCAGCTGTGATTCCAGCTTCAGACAGGAAGCAAAAGTGATGGAGGCTTGGATGGAGAGACAACTAGAAACAAATCTGCATCTCATGCCTGGACCTTCTATAAAACAGTTTTAGTCTTGGCAGTCTTGAATAGCTTTTGGTGAAGCTGCTGTGTATTTAGGAAGGTCTGGGTAGGCTCAGAATAATTCCTTTAGGGAAAGCTGACCTTCTGCAGCAGCTGTTGCACTTGGTGCATGACCACTGGTCATTCACACTGGAAAGACAGCAGGATCTCTTCAGTTGCTCCTGAGGTCAGGATCCAAAGACAGTCGTCCTTCTAGAAGCAGTATCTCCAGTGATGATGCTGTCTCTGCATCTCATGTGATCCTCCAAAGAGCTGTCTTCCTGAGGAACTTTCAGAGTGATGCCCCTGAAAACCTTATTGTGAGTTAGAGCGTGGCTCACCAAACAGTATCTCAGCTTGGATGCTGGGCAATTAGTGACAACTCAGATGTTCAGCAAAACCCCAGTGGTTCTCAGACTTGCTCTTCCACCATCCCCCTCTTCCCACCTGTCTGAAAAGAAGGAGAAAGCAATGCCTTTTTATTGGAAATGCTTCTGAGATAGTTGGTTTATGAAGTTTTCCTACTACATTCATTGCTGATTCTCCTGACTGAAAGAAGCATAAATACGTATTGTGACTTATTATGCCTGATTATGTATACTGTGGAATATAACCAGTTATATGCTATCTTCCCACACTACCAAAAGAGAAATTAGGGTATAGAAAATGAGCATCCCTTTCACTGGCCTGTGATACTTGATTTACAACTGAAAAGCTGTGCAGTAAACTTTGCATAAGGATTATAGAGCTCCATAGATGTTACAGCTGCCGTTTTCAAAAATGCACTTGGTTGTTGCCATCCTTGTTTTCCTTTCTGGCCTGAAAATAACCACCCACAGGAGAAATCCTCACTCAGAGGCCCTCATGATGTGAACTGCTATGTGTAAGGGGCTGCGTTTGCCCCATGCCTTGTCCTTTGGGCTTTGCTGGCGAAGTGTTTGGGCAAAGGCATCTGCCCATGTGCCTGGGCTCGCAGGTCACTGTTCAGCAGACTGTATTTTGCTCTTGATCTGTGCACAACATCAGTATTAAAACCTATCTGTCCAGGAAATTGCACAAGTGTATTTGTCAACCTGCATTACTGGGAAGCAGTAATTAATTCTTAAAGCTGGGATATTTTTCTTCCAAAGTATTTGGCTCTGTCTCCATCACTAAAAGCGTCCTCTCCTCAGGTTTCAAATGAGCCTTGTGAACATTTCATAGTAATTCCCCTCCTCGGGACCATTAGCCAATATCAGCAAATATTGTTTCTGGGAGCAGCTCTGGGAAGAGGGGACTGACCCCACCCCTGGCTGGGGCAGTGAGGTGAATCCCATACTCAGGTCCTGCAGCTGATACTTCCTTCCATCCTGCAAACAAACCCCAGCACAGCCAAAGTGATGTGCCTGTTGCCTGGGGCCCACAGCCTGACCCCCCCCCCCCCAACCCTTTAGGAACACAACCATCCTCAGCAAGCCAACCTCCCACTGCTGCAGTTTTGTTTGATATTAAGAAGTCCAAAGGCCTCTTTAACTCTTGGAGACAGAACTGGCATAACTCCGAGGAGTGCAGACATCAATGGAGAAACCACAGTGACAGCAGCATGATCTGAAGCACCTAAAGAGGTGTCACCCACCTGCAATGCAACAGCAGCCAATAAATATGGATGATTTGGGTGAAAATAAATGGGTTGCACTGAGCTGCTGGGTAGGAAAAGGCCTGGCTGTCACCCACCATTCCCAGCACATGAGGGGCAGGAGGCACATCAACCATTTTGCTCCTCCACAGGGAAGAACTACCCTGCATGAAGCTCCCATCTCAGGCAGCCCTCCGGGTCTGTGCACTCCAGCAATGAGGGGACAAGTCCATGGCCCAGATTTACAGTATTCTGTCGTTCATCACCATCCTCAAGCAGCCAAATCTCCTCTACCTGCCCCTAAAGTGAGTTGGGAAAAAGCTGACTCAGGCTTTTGACATGAAGTAACCACTTCATCAGTACAGGCAGGGGGGACATTTGAGATTATTATATCAGAACTATGGGGCTTTTTACCTTTCTTTCACCTCTTCATGTCTCAGACAAGGTAGAGAACTTGCTTTGGTTTTATTGTGTTCCTCAAGGTGTCCAGTATCCCATTTGAGTGGCAATGTCCCTGCAGATTAAGGGCGCATAAACACAGCATTGCTCGCAAGGGAATTTTCCATCTGCCCAGTTGCTGCCTGTTAAAAGAACTCCTAATGGACCATTTTGTGGCTGTTGCACAACAAGGCTTTGTCTGTTATTTACAATGTGCAGATGAGCTACATCACCTGCTCTATAACAGGGGCTCCCCATCCCCTGGCCACCCACAGTGGGGAAAGAAGCCGTATTATGTTAAGGAGACCCTTAAGAAAGCACTGGTGCTTCTGCAGTGAGCACAAGCAGGTGGGTTTGATTCCATTTTCCCTTCAACAGCAAGTGATTTGCTATTAAAAAGGTATATAAAATGTCATATCTGCAAACGGATGCAGATGGAGCATGATTTCTGGAGTCCCTTTAGTGTTTGAATAAGACGCTATAAATATAAGAGGTAGTCTCACATGCCTATCTCATGCCAATCGTCTTGGCATAGAAGAGAACCTACCTAGAATGAAGGGCTATTGATAGGTGCAGGAGTTTTGTGCTAATTCAGGCTTGTACCTTGATAATCAAATATGCATCTGATTGTTAAGGTGACTGTTAATTTTAGCTCTGGTTTTGAATAATGGAATAGTGTTATTAGTCTGATGTAAAACTGTCCATATTTGTTATGCAAAATTGCCCTCTCAGTAGTGAAACAGCCTACTTTGATTCTGCCTAGCTAGTAAAGCACAGTGCACAATAAATATGCATGCAATTAGTCTAATTTGAGTGAACAAAGAGGTAGTGCCTAATATAGCTGAAATTCCAAGAACTGATGCATCAGGTGCAATGAATTGTTTTTCCTAGCTATTGGTTGTTTTAGGGATTTCTGAGGAAGCTTGCTTAGAAGATATTATAGTCCATTTGTTTTTGTTAATGAGACGTTCACATACGAAGCTGATAAAATATAAGATCTGAAGCAGAACTGAGTTATTTTCATGTGGGAAATGAGGTCTCTTGCTGTCTGCTAATTGTCCCTAGATTATCCAGGTCTACAAGAAACAGCATTCAGTCCTGGGTATCTTCTGGGCCATCCGGAATATTCAGACATCCTAATGACAAATTTTTTACCTTTTTTTTCTTTTCTGTTGTTCCCTGCAGTTCAAAATATTCAAAATTATTTAAGAGCTGAATTTGAGCCCACAAAATTGGTGTTTTTATAAAAAACCTCTCCTAAGACACTCCCTTGCCAGACTATGAAAACCCATGTCCCCCAGCATCTCCTTGCAGATCATGCTCTCTAGGCCATGGACCATCTTGACAGCACTCCAATGGACTTCCTCCAGTTTCTCAATGATCTCTTGAAGTGGGGGTCCCAACATGGGACAACACTTCTGGGGCAATCTTACCAACAGTGGGTAGAAAGGGAATAGTAACTACCTTCTCACTGCCAGTCACATTGCTCCTAACACATCCCCAGTACAAGGTTTGCCTGATTTGCACTGGATTCTCACTGAAGGTCCTTTCCTTCATGGCTCTTTTGCAGGCAGTAGGATGCCATCCTGCACCAAAGCACAGGGTTTGCACTGCTCCTGTTGAACTCTGGGGTTTCTATTGACACAGGTCCCAAGTTTCTCAAGGTCCCTCTGGACTGAAGCTCTGCCAGCTCTGCCAAACAGAGATGGATGTCACTGCTTCTAATCTATTACCATCCATAAATGTGCTGAAAGTGCCCTCTGTGCCATCAGCCTGGTGACTGGTGAAAATATTGAACAATATCAGCTCCATGTCATCCCCTGTGGTCCTCTGTTCATGACTGGCTGCCAGATGGCCCATCATAACATTGATTACTGTTCTTTGACCTAATGGTCAGCTAATTTTCTGTCCACACAACTCATACTCAGTTCATACAACTCATGTTTTGCATGAAAATGTTGAAGGAGACTTTTAGTTGTCTGAGCTGTCCCCAATCACTGTGTGTTTCTGATGATGGACCGCTGCCATAGTCACATCAACACTCGCATCTGCTCACCTGGATCTGAATACTGACAGCTTCTGTACATAGACCTTCATTTGTTGCTCCTCCCATTGGTTGTTCACCTGCTTCCCAAATCATGCTGGACATGTGAAGGTGCGGGAGTAAGCTTTGCCAATGAAAACCTATGCAAAAAAGGCATTAAATGCTTTGGTCTTTTGCTTATAATCTGTCAGTCGGTTGTCCCCCCCATTCATTGGTGGATCCACAATTTCTTCACGTTTCCTTTTGCTGCTAACATAGTGTAGCATCCTTCATGTTTCTCTTCATCCCCAGTCAAAACTAAGCTCCAACTGGATTTTGTCCTTTCTGATTTCACGCCAGAGTGAATCAACAGTGCTTGCATGCTCCATTTGCTTGCTTGCCCAAGTTTCCAATTGTGATTATCTCTTATTTAGCATGCGAGTTGAGAAGATACTTGCTTAGACAAAGTCCTGATCTTTCTGCACAAGGGGATGGTTTGCTCCTGAGCTGTCATTTTCAGATCCCCTGGGCCAGAGTTACTCTTCTCTGGAATCCCAGGCCTTCAGCTGGTCTTGGGTTAGCAGGTCACAAACATTCCTCCCTCATATCCCACCTCCAGACTGCACTCCCCATCTGTTTACACTTTGGGCCCATGACACTGACTCAGATCTCATCTGATTTCTGAGAACCACAGGCTTAGTGCTGGGGAGCCCTCCTGCCCTCAGGCATTTCCACAGGCCAGCTCCCTCTCTGAGGGGCTTGTCTTCTCCAAGACAGCAAATAATGGATTTAAGCTGCAGCACAGGGATTTAGGCCAGAAATTTGGAAATAATTTCTAAGGGTCTGGACAGTTAATTCTGGAAAAGGAGCACAGCGATCCCATAAAACCTCACCCTTCAGGATTTGTGAGAACAGTCTAGGTGTATATATAGACAAGAAGAAAGAAGAGGGCAGGGGGTTTATGCCAGCATAAATTTGGTGTAATTGTCGTAATTTCCACTGTCAATAGAATTGTGGAATCATGGAATGGATTGGGTTGGAAAGGACCTTAAGATCATCTCATTCCAACTCCCCTGCCATGGGCAGGGACGCCTCACACTAAACCATGTACAGTGACTCCTCGTTTCTCTCCCCATGTTGAAAAGCAACAGAGCTGTGGTCTGTGCTCCTGTGGGCAGGACACTTCCTGCATCTTCAGTTCAGCAGTGTGCCATGGAAACATTGAGCCACCTCATCAGTCACTGTGAGATGTGGGATGTGGGGCTCTGCGCTTCCTGGAGAGGAGAGCCCTGTGGCACAGGGTGCCGCTCAGCTCCCCAGGGCAGGCTCCAAGGGCTGCTATCCCCCTGAGGGCAGGAGCTGCCCCCACCAGCACTGAGCATCCTCCTCTTCCCCAAAAGCTTCAGATAAGCCTGGGCTGAAGATCTTCACTTCAATGTGTTCTAAGCCCATTCACCCTTCCCCAGCCCTCCTACAGGTCAGCGTTACCCCACAGGAGCCACAGTTAAGGACACTCACAGCCATCCCAAGTCACGAATCAGTATCTCCGCCCCTATTAGCTAAGGTCAGGTAAAAGCAAACCCAACCCCAAATCTCCACATTTCCTAATGAAACCAACCTATTCCTCGGTGAGTTTGTGCAATCTGCAGGTCCACAGCTCTTCAAAAGTGGTTTATAAAAATATTAACCCATGGGTGTTCGCTGCTTTGGTTTAGTTCCCTATGAACCTTCAGGATTTACTGCAAAATTGAGAGCAAGGTGAGATCTAGTTTGTGGATTGTATTTTGCACACTGGCAAAAGTGAGGGAAAGGATAATGTTTCTTTTGCAAGGCAAGCATTGTATGTATAGCAGCATGTGCTCTAGCAAGGAAATTATGGACAACTACAACACAAATGCTGCAATAGTTTATAGCATTTAAATAAACTTAAAATGTGGAAACTTCAGGAGGTCTGCAGCTTGTCAATACCAATTTTTGTCCCAGGGACACTTTGGAACAGCAAACTCCTTTATGAAAGATTTCCCAAAGGAAATGGAAATTTGGAAGACTTATGTTTCTTATATATCTTATTTTTCTTATTTATCTTATATTTCCTTCCTGCTCCTCACCATAAATTCTGTATGATCTCTCTACATGCAGAGACTGAGAGAAGATTTGTTACTGATGGGCACTGACAGTGTTTCTCCTGCCTGAATAAAGACACATTTGCGTAGCCATTGCTGCTGTTCCCCAGAAAAGGCAGCTTTTCTCACCAGAAACGAAAGGCGAGCAAGACTTCTCTTATTATTCATTTTTCTAAGTTATTTCTAATGTTATATACTTCTACATTCACAGCGCAAGTCCCATGGTGTGACTTTTACTTAAACCCCTCTGCTCCTGGAGATGAATCTCTCCTGTCATTCCAGGCAAATTCCTAGCTTTCACACATGAAAAGAGAAGTGATGGGCTATGATCTAATGCAACCCAAAGGCTCAGAAAATCAGAAGGCATCCTGAGCTCCAAAGCTTATTTTTCAAATTGCATGATTTTTAAGTCATCCTACTGATGTGGAGACAGAAGGAGGGAGGAGGGAAAACAGCTTGCAGGGATTTTTCTCCCTTCTCCAGCTTTCTGTATGTCCATGGAATGGCCATGAAAACCACGGGAGTGACCTGGGGAAAGCAGTGCCAGAAGTCATTGGCTCATGGGGACCTGAGAGCTGCGGCTTTTGAGAGGACAGGGGCTGGCTGAACGTTGGGAAAGGAAGCTCTGGTGACCGCACATCATCTCCTTGCTGTCCTGCTGCCCTTTTCTCCCTGCTGGATTGCTGAGCCATTGATTCATTGTTATGTTCAGAGAAAACGCTGCTCACCAGGGTACGAGGGCAGCTTTGTTTAATCTTCCTGGAGCTGTGCTTGGGAGCTTGAGCGAGTTGTTACTGGCAACAGCTCTAATTTGAACCAGGCTCTTGTTGCTATCAGTCAACACCAGGCAGAGGGTCGTGCTCTGCTGGGAGAGCCAAGGCTGAGAAAGGAAACCTGCAGGAAGCAGAAACCTTGTGGACCCAAGCCTTAGCTGGGGCTGCTGCCTCCTGTTTGTGCCAGGAGGGTGGGCAGCACCCCTTCAGCCCAGGCAGGGATAGGAGCCTTGTCTGTCCATCATTCCCAGCTGTGAGCTGTTGGGGTGGTGGGGTGCTTACTGCATATGTTGGTGTGTTTGAGGGTTTATTTTGTCTGGAGAAGGACACGAACAGAGGAGCTGATGGGTCAGCAAGTAATTCGGTTTGTCTCTGCTGCAGTGTCCTAAATGGGTGATGGATGGTCCAGCCAGGTGGGAAAGAGGTGCTGCCATCCTCTGCTATCACACCTCCTGCTCTCTTTCTGAGGGAAGAAGTCTCAAGGGCAAGGCCTCCAGGAGCCTTCTGGAAGGGAGAAGTGTTTGCACACATCCGTGGGGATACCTACACCTGCTCCGTTTGGACAGCAACGCTTGGGAAGTACCAGATTTACTCAGACCATTGCGCTCTGCCCCTGCACAGCTCCAGTACAGTCTCAAAGTGCTGCCTGACATCTATTTTTCCCTTCAGAACCTTCAATTGTTTCAGACAATCTCCACCACCAGGATTCCGACTCTTGTGTGCTTGAACCCTCCTCCAGAACCATCTCTTATGTGTAGCTGCTGCCTGGTTTTGGCAGGTCTGGTCTTAAATGCCTGTGGAGCCCATAGTTGCCTCATTCTGTCAGCAGGACATGGTATCCCATGCTCCTGGGCTGCTCCAGGAATTCCCGCTGGTCAGATGAGGAGAGAGTGCAATTTGGCAGTTTAATGTCCCACAGATTGCTCTGATGACACCAGTCAAGTCACAGCTGGCTTGTGGCTTTGGGAAAGGTGCTTGGAGGCTTCTGCAGTGTGGCTGCTGATGCTGGAGGAGACAGTGACACAAACCAGCAAGTGCTGCCATGGGCTACTGCACCGTTGCTTCCTTGAGGGGCTAAACACCACATATCCTCCAGCCTCATTTCCTAACCCATCTGCCCACTGTAACCTACCTGCAAGGATGTTATGTTTGATTATGGCATTAGGAGAAGCTTCTCCAGTTCTCTGCTGTGCGCCACTGGCTGAGCTGCTGCCAAGAGCAAGTGGTGATGATGGCACACAGATGTAGTGGGGTGTGTGTTAGTCCCCAGCGCTCTCCACCCCATGCACTGTGTCCTTACACAAGCATTGGGTAAGATGTTTGGCACAAACATTTTCCACTTGCAGCTATGAAGCAGAGTCTTGATGACTTTTCACTTGCCAAGCAGCTGCAGATAAACAGAGCATTTTCTATCTTTTATTTCCAAAACCAGAGCTACTTGTTGTTTTCCACCTACCAGACCCAAGCGTACCCCACACCGACACTGCGCTCAGTGCCAGGGAAGCCAAGGGTGCTTGTGGCACTGAGGTGTGATCAGCGGTGGCATGGCTGTACCATGAACCTTGCCTGGTTGTTAATGTAGGTGATGACACAAGGCATATGCTGATACACCCACAGGCTGGAGGAGAATCTGGCTTCTTTCCTTCCTCCTCGTAAGATATGTGAGCAACTGGTTGAACTGGACTGTCAAACCTGCTTCAGTCTACTTGTTTGCAAATCAAAACCTCCCAAACCTACACACAACCCATGGGTAGAATAATTGAGAGAAATGGGTCAAGGGGCCCTTGAAGGTACTTTTCAAAGCTTTTACCTTCTACATGTTGAAGGTAACATCAACATCAGAGACTTTGATGCTCCTAAGTGGAGGTTTTACCTTCCCAGCATCCAGCAACTTTGGTATTTGAGCTGCTAAAATCAGAGCTAAGTACTTTACAAAATGGTAGTGAATTGCTTCTGTTGCTTCAGATTGGTCATCTTCCCTGCCTGCTTCGTGAGCAGCCAGACCATAAGCTGTGATGCCAAACCTTCCTGGATGCAACACCTTTAATCCCTAAGACACCTGCTATGCTCAGCAAAGAGAAGGCTGAAAGAATTGGGGTTGTTCAGCTTGAAGAAGGAAAGACTCTGGCAAGATCATTTTGCATTCTTTCAGTACTTTAAAGGGGCCTACAAGAAAGATGTGGAGAGACATTTTAGCAGGGCCTTTTGTGATAGGATGAGGGGTGATGGTTTTAAACTAAAAGAAGGGAGATTCAGGCTGGATGTGAGGAAAATGTCTTTTACAATGAGGATGTTGAAACACAGGTTGCCCAGAGAGGTGATAGAAGCCACAACCCTGGCAACATTCAGGGCTAGGCTGGATGCAGTTCTGGGCAACCTGATCTGGTTGAAGATGTCCCTGCTCATTGCAGGGGGGTTGGACCTTTGAATGTCCCTTCCAGCTCTAACTGTTCTATGATTCTATACTCTGATGGTGTGGCATCATTCCCGAAAATGTTCTCTGTAGTAAGAGCAGAATTACATCTTAGAGCATGAAATCTCACCACTTCTCAAAATGGCTTGAGAGGTAAGGCATTAGTTTAATGACTGTGGTATCTGACCTTTAGAAAGCACAGAAGGTTGTACTGGAGGCAGGAGCCACTGTGAAGACCTAAGTGCCAGAATGAAGGTTTTATTACAAATATATCCCCACTTCTTCTGTAAACATTTATTTTTGTATAGACATAGATTTCAGTTTGTTTTTAATGTGCTTTTTCATTTTTATTCCTTTCAGATTACTCCCACATACAGTCTGATGGCTATGCTGTGTCTTACTGCAGTCACTGGCTGACTGCATCATGAGCATCTCTGTTGTGTTCACAGCCATGTGCATAAGTGAACTGAAAAGTCAGGGGTTGATACAAAGAGAATGTCAGAGGATGGATACATAGGTAATTTCTTTTTCTTTTTTTCTTTAATAAAAACTGCCTTTATTTCTCAGGCAGTTTCCTTTTGTGTGAGTACAAATAAAAACAATTTCACTGATTACGTTTAAGAACAAGAACCAAGAAAAATAACCTTTAAGTATAAACCTGGTTTTATGGTACTGCTCATTTCACAAAAGCTTGATGAGTTGAGTGCTCTTTCTGGCAACCTGAGGGGGAGAGGGATTACATATCCCACACCAAGATGGTAGAAAAATGCTTAAAATGTTTAGCTTGGGGTTTTTTTTGAGAACAACTAAATCTCCATTGATTTTTCTGGAGATCAAATCTGAACATACGTAGCTAGAAAGAATAGCCCCAGGGAGAGCAGGAAAAAAGGCATGACACTTTACGTTGATTTAGCCATTATATTCTACTGGACAAACAGAATACAGCAAGAAGAGACGTTATGCATTGTTGTTCCCAATGGTGGCCTTGATATTTGCAAGTACTCACACACAATTACAGCTCTAAGTACAGTAGCAAGTGATAGAACTTTGCCCCTCCCTCTTTACCTTTAAATCATAAAATGACACACAGTGCTTC
>JBCJKH010045154.1:4021-21849 GCA_039877255.1 Loriculus beryllinus | reverse complement strand
GCTGCTCCAGTGGAAGGGGTCCCTGCCCGTGGCAGGGGTTGGAGCTGGAGGAGCTTTGAGGTCCCTTCCAACACAAAGCAGACTATGATTCTATAAATGGAATGCTTTCTTTTGCTCTCTTCATAGCTCCCCAGATGGGGGCTATGGGTCTGCAGTGATTCCTTGTATTGGAAGACCTTCCCCTAATTCCCAAGGGGCATACCCTTCCTGCTGCCATGCCTGGGCCTCCTTCCCCAGCAATGAGACACCTCCAGCCCGGCTGCACTCTCACCATGGCAATGGGAGGCACGTGCTGAGAGCACTTCAGGCCAGGGAAAATCCATTTCTCAACGGGAAGCAAACAAATTCATTTGTCTTTGCATGGAGTGATCCATGCTCAGCCCGGGACCAAGCCTCAGGAGCAGTCTGTCACCTCCTTGGAGACAGCAGCTCTCTGTGCCAGTGCTGGATCTTGAAGCCTTCACCCCATAGGCAGCAGCATCCTCGGGCACTTGCCCTTCTCTTGCTCTTCTGGGAGACCAAATACACAGCAGCAGAAGAGAGAGGAAAAGCACAAGGAGGAGAGGGCAATCCCCGCTGAGGCCCTCAGGGACCCCAGGGGTTGGTGAGTGCCTCGCAGAGGCTCTGATGATGACACCAGGAGCTGCTGCCTGCACTGGGGAAGCCACCCCGAGATGTGAGCAGAGATGATGCACGTTTGTGCCCTTGTGAATCATCTCAGCAGTGACGTGTCCAAAGGGACCCGGAGTATTTCCACCTATCGGAGAGGTGACTCAGCTGTCCCCTCTCCTTCCGCCTGCTCACCACATCACCTTGATGCATCTCACTGGGGGCAGCTGGCAGAGCTCATGTGAGTTAATGGGAGAGGAAGAAGTGAGGCTGCAGCTCTGAGCCTGCCGCTTGGCAAGTGATGGACAAGGCTATCTCCAGGCTGAGCTTATGCAGAGGACAGACGATGGGGAAGGTTCCTGAAGTCCTTTGAGCACTCAGTACTGGCCAGTTCAGAGACTTCAGAACATTCAGCATGGGACAGAAAGGAAAGAAGAGGCCTTGGTCCAACCAGGCACTTCCTGACCTGTTTTAATCTATTTTCTGCCTTTCATTGAGCAGACTGGGCTTGGCTGTGCCTGTCTGTCAGCCAGTACATCACACTCAGCATGTCCCTTACAACCAAACTCAAAGGCCAAGCTGCAGACCTGTGCTCCTGACTGGTCCTAATGCTGTGCTCAGCCCCAGCAGCCCTCACCATCCTGAACATGAAGATGCAGGACATGTGGATGCTGCTCTGCAGCATCATTTGCTGGAGCTGCTCAGCTCTGTGGCAGCATCCATGCCCCACACAGTGAAATACCTGGTTCTAGAAAGTCAGAGACCAGCAATTTAAGCTTGGGGGCAGATTTTGCCTTTTCTTATGTGCCGTTTATGCCACACTAGCAGAGCAAAGATAGCAAAAATGCCCTATTTGCTTTTTTGGACAAAGCAAACCCACTGTGACTCATGATGCCATGGGAATATGGAAGGAAAGACTAAAATGGCCTATTTAGGTATCAGGGTTTCATAATTCTATGGTGTTGTGTGTAATGAACAAGCTTTTTGTGTTCATAACCTGCCTTCTCCTTGGGGAATTGCTGGGCTTGGATTTGTTTGCATTGTGCTTTTTGGGTTGGGTTTTTCTGTAAGATTTCTTTCTCTTGGCGCAGAGAGGAGATGCTTAAAGCATTGGCTAAATGCACAGTCTGTTTTGCCTCTTGCTGATGGCAAGCTCCCAGCACATGAAGATGTTGTTATTGGTGTAATGTGGACTCTGTCAACATTTCCTTTGGAGCAGCCTGCGATTCCACCCGCGTGGGCATCAGCAGGCACTGCTGGTCCTCCCTGCAGCTCTGCCCCAGCACCTGGGGGGGTTCCCACTTCAGGGGCTTGTGCCCCAAGTGGCCACATACAGAGAGGCCACCGCACAGCCCCAGTGACAGGAACATGCTCTGACACAGAGCATGGCTCTATGGAAAGGTCCCTTAGGATGCTCTCCCTTGGAGACCTGCCACCTCGCACTCTGCAAGGGGGCATGGGGACAGCCCTGTGCTAGCACTGACCAATGTCCTCGGCAGTGACTTCAGGAGTCACTTCAGACATTGTTGGCTTGTTATCCCCACAATTAGCACTTATCCGGGACATATCCAGAACATGGAATGCCAAGCACCACTGGGAGCCAGATGGCAAAGACATGGAAGTCATTAAACCCAAATCAGAGCACATGCAGTTTCCAGCCGCCTGATCCAAGAGAAGATGCTGGTGCCAGAGCTTCCTGCTCCCCTCTCAGCAGTCACTGGCATAAGAGCACATTGTACCTGGGGGTGAATGCAAGCTTCCCTGGTTCGGCACAATTGACAAAGACCCAGCAAAGCCCAGACCCCATCCTGCCTCTCTGCTCCTCCTCAGCCCATCTCCCACCTCCTTGTCTTCCCCAGCATGTCCACCTACCATGAGGTGTTCTTCAGTCACCACCAAAGGCCCTGCAGTGTGCAGGCCTGCCTGCCCTGCTCTGGAGCTCCTGGAGGGTGGGATACAGGAGGGGAAGAGCTGAGGGACCAAGAGAAGAGGTGGTGCAGCCAGACACCCTTCACTGCTCCATTAAGCAAAGTGCTTTAAGACATTTGATGTTCCACAACCCATCTATAAACTGTACCACTGAGGCTTGGTGAGGACAGAAGGCTGTTATCAGAGAACCAATATATCAATATACTGACAAATAAAGGATACAAACCCAGGGAGGCTGTTTCTTACCTTTCCAAAGGTTTTTCAGCGTGGCCCAGAAGTGAAATGTTAAGTAAAGAACCAGAGATGGGAGGTTGGGAACCCTGCTGCAGCAGCAGGAGCTGCTCTGTACCACTGCAATACCAGGGAGCTCCAAAGTCAACCTGGCTCTTTAGGGTCTTGCTTCTGTTCCACTTCAACCACCCTGGTGTGACACAGCCTCTGCAGAGGTCCTAGGCAGGGAAAGTATCTCCAAACCAAGCTTCTAACAGACATTTATTTGTTTGGGTTGAAATCAATGCACATCAAACAGTGTCGCTCCCGTGTGCTGCACACCCTTGCCACGGGTTAAAGTACAGGCCAAATGGTATTGTACGACCAGGACAGAAGCCTATCTCCTTCTCCATGACCAGCCACACAAACACAGAACAAAGCAGGCGAGGACCTTGCCCATGTGCCCCCAGCCATCCTCCTGCCTGGCCAAGCACTGCTCAGCTGAAGTCTGGGTCTTGAGGTCTTGTGGGCTGGAGGTAGGGATGAATTAGAGGAGCAAGCTCTGAATCAAGGGCTCTTCTTCTTCTTTAGCTCCCTCTTGGTCTAACCAACAGAACTGTTCTAGTTACCCACCCTTTCTTGGGAAGGCAAGGGCAGTGAGGGGAGGGCGTCTTGGTCTAGAGCCTTTGTTCTGTGTGGATCCAAGCAAACACTTACATTGCACCACACACGTGACTGTAGAGTGACCAAGCAAAGCAATCACTGGACAGTTTCTGTAAGAGCAGGGAGTGAGTGGCCTCATCTGCCCCACCACCTCCAGGATGGGTGCTACCAATGATGTCCTAGCATTCCTGGCTGGACAACAGCCCCTTGTACTGCATCTCACTCAGTTGCACAGGGTTGGCAAAGCAGAGAGGAGTTCCCTGTGGCTTAATTTGCCCCTGTGATGTACAGGAGGCTCCCTCCAGTCCACACTGAAGCCTCCCCCAAGCAAGGAGAGCACCAGGAACTGTCAGGTGGTGGTCTCAGGATGCTGTAGGACATTAACAATGAGCAGCACAAAGTCAGCAGGTTCAGACTGAGAACACTGAAGTGACTCAGAGGTGACACAAGCCAAAGCGGGGTCAAGTTTGCTGGAGGTGACCAGGTGTCGTGTTGGCCCATTTGGGCCTCACAGCCTGGTCTGTATGCAGTAGACCAAAAGGACAATATGTGCAGAAGGACTGGTTTATTTTGAGGACTGTTCTGGCTGCTGGTAAGAGCCATATGAGGAGGAGATTGCTCATGAAGGACAAGTGAGCGGAAACCTCCCTGCACAGGCTGGAGAAAAGGTTCCCACACACTGGGTTTCCTGGCAGTGCTGATGAAGACATTCAGGAGGGACTTGGACCTGTTCATGGCACTGCACTAGGAAGGATCCCACCTGCACTGTGTTTTAGAAGGGTGAGTGTACTCTCAGGTGCAAAGGAAAGGGCCAAATAGGTTGTAGCCATCTCATTGGTATGGATGTGATGGGCAGTGCTGAGCACCATCTCAACATCCTACAGCAAGTTGCAGAAAGACTGAGCTGGAGCCTTTTGGCCAGAGGCAGCCAGAGCTCTTGGGCAGCCATTCAAATGGGAGCCCACCCCAGAACACCCAGTGAAGCCATAGCAGCCAATGGAGCAGAAGGGCAGGTACGGGAGGAGATGTGAGACTTTCACATCCAGGGAGAAGGAGAGCCTTGTCCTGCCATGATGGGCATCAGCAGCTCTGGCTGTGCCACCTCAACACAGGGAGATGTTCAGAAGGGAAAATGGGAACTGAGACCCTGGGTGGCTTCAGGGTGCCATGAGGCTTTGGCACAGGGATTTATGTCCAGCTCATGGTCCCAAGCCCAGAGACACTGGCTGGGGCACTGGAGGGCAGGACTGAACACCCTCTTGGCAGTGAGAGTGTCTCTCACCTGCTGCCTCCACCTTCCCCTGGCACGTTTCCAGGCTCCTCTTTGGTTTTCCTTTCCTCCTGCCCTGTTCTGTGTTTTTCTCCCTTTCTCTTTCCCTCTGATTCCCTCCTTTTCCTTACAGCTGAAAACTGAATCCATCATAGTGAGGTGGGGAAAGCAACTCATCTGCCCAGAGTTCAACACACCAGGTCTGTGCTTGGGTGAGAACCTCACAAGAATTAGCCCTTCATTCAGGCAGCTCTGGGGAACGTCCTTCACGCTTTGCTCAGCTCTAGCCAGAGCCATAGAGCACCTTGCAATAAAACTGATGCAAACACAACGAAACCCAGACCAGAGACATTCCCCACCAAGAGTCCTCAGGAATCACCCATAGACTCACAAGGTGGCAAAAGGCCAAAGATGAGACATCATCTGTGGCCACAGCGTGCCTTGGATGGTGGAGCACAATGTCCTCCAATGCTTTCTCTATCACTCTGTCCGTACGCAGGACTGTGCTAGTCTTCTTTATCATAGCCTCGCTTGCTGCTGCTGCATACACCTCTTCCAAGCTGAGCTGGGGTGGAATTCGGTGTTTGTGTGAAGTCATGGAGGAGACAACCACTGACATGGCACCAAGGACACATGCCATCATTCGAGCTTGCACCAGTCTGCTTGGGAAGTCTCTTCGGTGGTGGTGCTGCAGTGGGAAGCATGAACAATGGTGGGAAGTTGAAACCCTCAGAGAAGAGCAGGTTATGGACTCTGACTGGAGACCTGGGGAGGAAAAGTGAAAGGTAGCAAACCATGGGCTGCAAGCATGGGATCCCCCTGGTGCCTCCCTCTCTAGTGGCTAAAGAGACAACCCTGCTTTATAGAGCACTTAACGCCAATGACATCAACTCTTGGGTGTCAGGCCAGCTGTGGGAGTCTCCAGCAATATGAAAGATGAGATGTATCCTCCCACTGAGTACAACCCACTGGATCCCCTTCCCATCATCTTCCTCTTCCACAGTGCCTATCACACAGTCAGGACCTGGCACTCAGCTTGGTCGTGCTCATCACCCACTGAGTGAAGCCCAGGCTTGGAGGAAGGTGGGAGCTCCTTGCCAGCTGCCCTGCGATGAGCTCTGAGGTCTGGACTCAGATTCATGGTGCTGTCATTTCACTTCGCCCACGTTACAGTCGCGATGTGATGGCAGCACCTCCGGGGGGTGGCCCCTCATGGCACATGTGTGGGTCACCATCCCCGCGCAGGCACGTGGCCATGTCAACCCCTCTTGCCCAGCCCAGCTTCCCGGGATGTGTACAATACCATGGTCCTGTCCTGTGCAGAGGAGCTGGGGGTGGCCTACATGATGGAGCAGGTGAAGCCACAGCACTCCTTGAGCAGGGTGAGGCCTGTTTTGGTCACATATGGTGCGGAGGTTTGCTGCCCCCGGGAAGTCATCTTCTTCTCTTTGGCAGGAGCTGTGGAGAGAAGAATCAATGTGTGCCTGATGGGGAGGGCACAGGCCCATCACAGCTTCCTAGAGCTCTTTCCAGGGCTCAGATGCTGACCCTCCTCAGCCCCACAGCTGGACATGAGCTCCTGCAACCAGGAAGCATATCACCATCCATGCTTCATAGGTATCCACAGGTAGGACACAGTCACAGGGACCCTGGACTGCAAAAGTCTCCCACCATGCTGGGAAGGTGTTCCTGCAATGATGATGGAGGCACAGGGAAGAGGGTGGCCTGCCATCAGAGGCCATGAAAAGGGTAGGACTGGATGGATACCACAGCTTGAGACCTTAGGTAATGGTGTGACGAAATGTAAGGAGCTTTTTGGAAAGTATCAGATGAAGTGTATCAGCCATAAAAGAACCTATTCGCATTCTCATAGGATGTGATAGCTGAGAAATGCCAGGAGGGAAAGGAAGCCATAACCTCTGAACTGGTTCAGGATGTTGCCACAGTGGGATCTCAGGCATCAGCATCCCTCAGATGCCACTTCCCCTCACCCTCCTCTGGCAACAGATGGCCTCCACATAAGCTGGCCCCATGAAGAGCAATGAAATCTTGGAGTGCTTAGGGAAGGGGAGAGACTGCCAGGGAGGTTCAACGAAAGGAATAAAACTCATCAACCACCTACTTGTTTTCTGGAGGTAGCTTTTGGAGAGCTTACTTTGCAAGAACTCTGCCATTTCCTTGTCTTCTTCCCTTTCCCTGTCACAAAGAGATTGGTTACCACTCAGGAAGAGCCAGCAAGGCACGAGGAGCATGGCACGGTGCAGAGCAGAGGACAGACTGCACTGTCCTCAGAGCAAATGAATCAATTGCATCCAGCTACCTGAGCCTCTCAAACTCCACATCATCCACCAGGAAATCCCGTGTTTCCACCAGCTTGTGTATCTGCTTCACCAGCTCCTCTTCCTTCTGCCTCTCCTCGCTGGACTTCTCATTCTCTGCAGCACAGGGAACACATTTAACACACCTACAGGGGCCATCCCATCCACGGCAAGGCAAAGCTTGCCCTGCTCCTGCTTAACCCCGGAACAGATACGAGTGCGGGGGTAAAAGCCAACCCAAGGCAAGCGCCTGGATGCACACACAAGATGCTAAATAAGCAGCCACCTCATCCCAAACCACCCTGGCTGGGAGGGGTCAGGTTTGGTGCCATCACACTGGGAAGCTTTAGCTTCTCCCGTGAATATTCACTGCACCACAAGATGCAGCTGAGCTCTGCAAAGGAGCCCCTCAACGTGTGCTCTGCTGGGAGACAACCACAGCTCCCCTTGTACCAGTCTGGGGGAGCTCAGAAATGCCAGACTCAGATGTCAGCCTCCACCCAGGATGTGCTCACCCCACATGTCCCATGCCAGCACAACCCTTGGCCCTGAGCTGAGTTCAGAGACCTCTGAGCCATATCTTCCATGTGGCTGAGAATCCAGCCAGGGCTCAGGTCTGTAGGGAATTATCAACAACGCCCAGATGCTTCATGAACAACCCATCCATCCCACCACTTAGCCCACACCTACAGAGACATGAAGACCATTATGATCCACAGGCTTCGAGTCTTCTTCCCTCAGCTGAACATGGTCCCAGTGAGCTCATCCTCTACATCTGACCTTCCAAACCACTGTCAGTCCCATTCCCACCCCAAGGCTGACTGCAGGTGCCTGCCTGGCTGTTTTGAATGTGTTAGCCTTGGTTGTCACTTGAACCCTCAGACTGACCTACCTTGAGCACGGTGGGATTCACTTGTGGCACGTATGTCTAGACAGTGAGTTAGTGAGGACCTGGAAAACTCTCACCTCGCTATGAAGTCATGTCCTATATTAATTGGTACATAGTGGTAGAGTGGCATACGTGAAGACGATAGAGATAGGGCTAAGGAGTGTTAAATACAAATAGAAAGCAACCTTAGGTGGAAACTATAACCCTCTGTGCTGCAGCTATTTAATACCATTTCTGAATTCAGCAGCTGGCTCCAAAATCAATCCAGCACAGGATGGATCCATCTCCAGTCTTCCTTCAGCTAAATAATAATGGAGAAATTCACAGTGTGGAGCAGTGTAGGCTGGGTCTCAGCAGTTACCTAAACGATGTATTGATTTGTAGTCTGCTATGCATTGATCAGAGGTGTTGCTGCAGGGCTCTGAGTAGGAGGAACTTCTCATAATCATCACGTTGTTAGGAACATCCCCAGCAAACAAAGGTTTCTCCTGTGATCGTGGTCTTGTGCAGGGAGTGAGCCCGAGCTTCCAGGCAGAGAAATCTGAACTGAGGTCTGGGCTGATCAAGAGTTAATCCAGAGCCTCCTAACTATGGGCACTGCCTCTGTGCTCCACCTGCCTGGCAGGAATAGGAGCACTTTAGTGTTGGTTGGATGCCACACGGATCAGCAACCTGAGGCTGCACACAAACACACCAGCTCCTTGGGGTTCATTAACAATCTGCAGCCCTGAGTTAGAGCATGTCAGTGTTCACATACCCACTGCATAAACAGCACACCTCTCTTCCTGACTTGCTGATGTCAGAGCCCAGCGTGACCACGGTATCATTCTGAATCAGGAAAGGCACCTTGGTCTGGTGAGGTTGCAAGCCACAGCTCTGGCTGAGCTCTGAGTAAGCTCTGACGTGTTTCAGTCTTTATCTGAACCAAGGTTCAGTGCCCATTGTTACAGACGGTCTGCTGCCATAGTCCCACCAGACCAGTGATGTACAGGATTTTTCCAGCACAGTCTGAGCTGAATCAAGTTGTAAAGAAGACAAAAAGAGCATCCTTGATGCAAGCAGCTTTTCTGCTCTCATCTGAATCTAGGAGTGCTAGAAAAGGATAGACATGAAAGATGGAAGCAGATGAGGGGAAGCCAGCCACATTTCTCCAGCTTCAGAAAAGGCCAAGTTTATCTCTGGTCCTGAGCCAGCATTTAGGTCAAGTCTTGTTTTATGAACTAGAAGGTCTTTGATTAAAAGCTCACATGAGATTCGGGACTACACTTTGCAAGCAGCTCCTATTTTTATGGCAGAATCCTCTCCTCCGCTGTCTGAACCTCCCTCTGGATACAGCCAGGCCGTATTAAATGAATCAAGACCTGCATATTAAGCAGCAGTTGGGCTCTAAATGCATGCTGAAGACTCACAAGCACACACATCATAGCGGCACTATGGCATTAGAAAGAATCAAGGTTTCCTGCCACTCTTGGCTTCAGGAGAACCTTGGGTACAGAACCTATGAGCTGAGCTGCTGCTCGGGGGGAACAGATGTGCACAGCTGGTCCCTTGTCTGCATCCAGTCATCACCCCCTCTACACACTGACTGGTATTCAGCGAGTGCAGCATCTTCAGAGAGAGGCTTGTGGTGGAGATAACTGAGGAACAAATGTTAATGCTTAGACAGGTACAAATAGCGGGGATACGTCTCTGACCTGGTTCTGAAAATGAACCTAAAGTCCTTACTGGGGGATGAATGAGGATGCCCTAGGAAAAGGCATAGTTGATGGACACAGCTTGAAGAGAAGCCCTTCTCATTCAAACCCTGAGCTGTTTGCATATGCTTTCCTCTGAATACTTTGGCTGAGTGGGATCCTTTAGAGAAATGAGGTTTGACCTTTCGTGGGCTGTGAAGGGACAAGGACTGCTCTAACAGGAACACTGAGGTCACTGGGCATGATAAAGGGGGTGACAAAAGCAGCATTTCCTCTCAGCTGAAGTTTTCATCCAGGTTACCCTGGATTGTTTGCCTCTTTTCAATGTCAGTGATGAATTCACCTAAATCAGGGACATCATCAAGCCCTTTAGTCATGACATCTCCCTAGCACCCATCCTACTGCTGCAGCCAGGAATCCTTCCCTGCCCCATCACTGACACGCAGTTCTGACATGGCCACAGCAAGAATCCACGGCTTTTCACATACTTCAGGCCTCTGTAGGCATCTCCTCCTGCTACCTCCAGAGAGGCCTCTCCATGGTGTGCTCTGACAATATGTCCTGATCTTGATCCTCCTCAGTGCACACAGCAGGTCCCACTGTGCTGGCACTCACTGCACATCCCTCACCTCCTGTCCTCCTCCTGGGCCAGACCAATGCTCGCCCTCAAGGGACTCGTGGCTTTTCTCCTTTCTTGTTTCAGACACCCACGTTCCTTGAGGCTCACACCCTGCCTGCAGCAGCAGCGCCTCTGGAGCACCCTGAGGTGGGAGCCCTTCAAGAGCTTCTTGTGTTGGATGGAAACGCTTCTGCTGAGAGCAGCGGCAGGGTGCAGCTCTCCGGAGCCTTACAGAGCCGTACCTGGAAGCACGATTAGCTGTTGGAGCTCCTTTTTCAGCCGGCTGATTTCCTTACAAAGCTGAATGTCATCCATCCTGCAGAGACACAAGGGGAACCACTGAGAAAGGAAAGGTTCAGAAGCTCCAAAGGAACACCCAACCAGCACTGGAAGGCAGTGAAGTGAGGAGCATGGATTTACCTGCCCTCCCATGGAAAATGGAACTTCATCTCAGAGCTGTTGGTAGAGCTACGTGGGTTGTGCCACTGGCTGTTGGCAAAGAAAAGGTTTCATTGTTCTGATGAAACCTGGCACATCCACCACGCAACAGCAGCTGTGTTTCTCCTCCTAAACAAGAATCCCAAACAGCAAAACACAAAAGCAAAAAGGAGCTGCTGACACAGTAAAGATGGGTGGTTTTCATGCTGCCTTACTGCAGAACCAGAAAAAGGTAGAAAAAGGAACCACAGCAGAGGAGGGAACGGTGTGAATGCTGCAGTGTCCACTGGGAAACAAGGTCATGTCAGCAGCAGAAATGAGCCTGCTGGGGCTGCGGGCACTGAAACCACCTCCAGCTCAAACCACACACAGCAGCGAGACACTGGTCAGGATGGGCTCAGCGCAAATGTCAGCACAAACCAAGGGCTGCCAAGCCCCCTCTGCTCTTCCAGCAGCCTCTGAGGTCACATCAGCCTGGGACCAACCTTGGCCAGGCACATCTCCAACCAAAGCATGACAAGACCAGCCACCTGACACTTTACCTCCTGCTCTGAGCCCTCCTAGGACTCCTCACACACTACCCCTCTCTGAGAAGATTAGGAAACGCTGCTGCTGTGATAACGGACTTAGGAGCTGATGCCACCTAGAAAAGATGTGTCTCTGCTGCCTTTTGAAGTACATGTTAGTAAAAGCCCTGTCTGCATCTTCAATAATCCTGCTGGTCTTTCCACTGAGTCACAGCATCCACCCCTTCTGGGATGAGTCATTTGCTGGAGCTACTTGAAGCTGCAGCTTTACCAGCTGAGCTGAGGACACCAGAGGTATCAATAAGGAAAGGGCAAATAAAGAGACTTTAGGTCCCTAAAGAGGAACCCTGTGAGATATTGCACAGGCGGAGGAGAAGACTTCTTAGCTCTGTCAGATTTCTGCTCCATCTAACAGTGTCCTCCTTTCTTTGCCTACCACATCAAGCCAATGTCTGTGAGCTGCACATGGAGAAGGAGAGGTGTGTTTGGCCTTTTATTGCCTGCTCACAGTCCTACGGTGGCCAAGCCCTGAGCTTGTACAAGGAGCACCAACCAGTTCCACACAGGACACATGGGCAAGAGGCTGATTGCTGGTGATACTAAAATGAAAACAGTCAAATGATAACTGTAATATTATTAACATTAGATTGGAATTTAACACTGTGAAAACTGATCATGAGAATAATAAATGGGCAATCATGAACGCTCTCAGTTCAATAAAGCTGCAAAGACCAGCACCCAGGAGGCTGCTGCTGGAGCTGAGATTCCTTCTACCCCTGGGGATAAAACTCACTGCAGGCTCAGCCATAACCACGGCAGCCCTGCAAGTGCCAGGGAGCTGATCAGAGCACTGAGCAGGTGAGGTGTGGAGCTGAATCTGACACAGGAATCAGACCCTTCTTTTTGCCCTGTAAAAAGGGAACTACCTGGAGCTTTGATGTTTCCCAGAGCATAGACATCCCAGAAACGCTGGGAAGTTTTACTCTGATGTTTCCATCAAGAAGAAAACACTGATCATGATCACGATCACGACTGACCAGATGGATCACTCCTCAGCAGCCAGAGGGGACGTCCATCTCCCCGCAGTCCAGACATCCCAAACATCAACTTTTTCCCCCATTGGATAAAAAAAAAAGCCCTCACCACCCCAGCTCCCATCCTTTTAATCCCTGCACTGCAGAGCCAGGTCTGGGATCCCTCCCCTCCAGCAGTGATGCCCAGGGAAGCCCTCAGCTCCTCCCATAGTCCTCCCCACTGCTGTGCTCTGCAGAGCCAATGCTCAAGCTCCCCACAGTGCCTTCAAACCACCCAGACATCATCCCGGCATTCCCAGACTTCCCAGTGATCTCTTCCTGAATGCCCACCCCAGTGTGTGGTCGCTGTGGGTGATTTCCTCTTGTTTTCCAGGTGCTGGCCAAGAAAGAAAACAAATAAAAGGATCGGAAAAGTGGGGGATGTAGGGGTGTGACAACACCTGTGAGGTTTAGGCACCGACTGCATTGGAAAGTATTTGAGGATAACACTTTCTGTGATTTCCAAAAGTCCTTTTCAACAATACATTCGTGGGGAACTGCGTCTCCAAGACATCATCGCTCCAAGCCTGAGCCTCTAAACCAGCTCTCGGCTTCTCCAGGCAGTGGATTTACACAGGCATCTCCAGGCTTTGGTGATCCTTCAGTGCAGGTACCAGTGGGGACGCAGGTACATTAACAAAGCACGTATCAAGTGCTGCAGCCCAGGAAATACGATCTTTGCCATTTCCAGTAAAAATTCCAGGCTTTTTGTTGAACTGACATCATGGGATCTCAGGACTGGGCTGACTATAGCAATGTAGTGACATTAAAAAGCTTAATCAACCCAGACTATGGAACGCTGTCCTTTTCCTCCCAAACCATAACATTTCCCACTATACCCAGGGAAAATGTTCTGTATCTGCTTTGATTACTGAAATAAACCCTAGAGAAAATCCTTCCCCTGCTGTGCTAGGAGTGGAGAGCAGGATGCGGCATGGAGAAAAGCATCAGGCACCAGTGCTGGTCCAGCCCCACTGTGTGCTGCTGACTCCAGCACTTGGGGGATGGAGGAGGAACGGAGGAGCTGAGAGGATGTGTAGTACTTCACTATGGGGAGAGAAAACTGGTTGTGTGGCTGTTCAGCAGCACAGATCTGCGTGCTGCTCCCAGACCTCAGGTCCATCCCCAAGCCCAGCACTGAGGCAGAGTATGGAGTCACTAGGAATATGGGGTGCTCATGGTTGAATATGGGAACATTCAGTGTAGTTCGGCCTGTGCCATAAAATCTGTTTGCTTAGAAACAGTCTGGCTCAAACCATCACAGCATCAATGGCAGTTTTGTAACAGGGACCTGCTGAAGCCTCTTACAAGAGCAAGGCCAGAGAAGTGGGAGAGGCTGCACTTCCAGGTGGGAACGAGGTGGAAAGCAGCCTCAGCTCTGCCCATCCCTGGCGTGCTCCATGCTTGACGGGGCAGGCAGAAGGCGCTGGGGGACCCTGGGAAGGGGTCAGGTACTCACATGTATCGCAGCTCTGACTCCCTCCTCACCAGGACCTCCCTGATCCGCTCGATTTTGAAGAGCTCCCCTTCGATGTCATCGATGGTGGTGGTTGAGTCAGCCATGGAGATAATCTCATCCTCTGCAAACAGAACAGGAGTCACGTTAGACAGCAGGAGACCTCAGATGGGTGCTGAGGACAGAAAGAGACCACACAGCTAGCATGGGACCCCCCCTGCAAACCCCAGGCCAGCAAAACCACTAAGCATGTGCACTAAGCAGGCTTCTTGATACCCTGTGGGTGCTGTGAGAGGAGACAGCCCAACAGGCACATGGAAGGTCACCAACGTAAGCAAAACCATTGAGCTGCTGGGCCTGGGTTTGGTTTGATTGTGCCTTGTGTGAGTTGGGCACTGGCACAGCTCTGCTCACTGCTGCATTAGGTCACAGCCAGCTCATCCCGCTGAGCACAGCTCCATACACACATGCAATGTGCATGAAGTGCCTGCAGGAAAGAGGACCCCAGAGGCCAGCAGCTCTCTGAGCCTTAGAAACAAGCAGCATTTCACACGCTGGTGCTGCTTTGCAGCACACCCTGCTCACACCGGTGCTGGGCAGGAGGACAAGGGGCTAAAAGCTGCTGGAGGGAAGGGCAGGAACACCTCTTTCAAGCCTCAGGCATTTCCAGCACAGAGCCATGAGCCTCTGTGTGCACCCTACTCCAGGACGGGCCAGGAACAAATGCTGTGCTCATACAGCACTAGCTGAGGAGTCATGGAGGTGAAGTTCCTACGGATGCATCCCTTCCATCACAGGATGGGTGAAGCCCCCCTCCTCCCCCATCGTTCCCAACTCACAGGGGGGAAAAAGCCCCCAAGGTATCCAGCAGGCCAGTTTGGCTTCATCATCCTCTGGGGCACTGAGCATTACCTCTACAATCCACTTAGGGAAACTGAGGCAGGGAAAGGGGCGTCACTTGTTCAGGGCAAGAGCCTCACTGCAAAATGTGGGTAAAAGGAGCTGTGATTTCCATTTAAGAGGTGCAGAGTGGCAAGCTCAGGGTCAGACAGGATGAGAGCCCAGCATCCTTCATCTATTGTTCTGCCTCCCCCATCTCCACTGATTCACACACAGATGTCCCTCTGATGTCCTCCTGCTTTGCACAAGATGCTCATACTGGTTTGCACAGGGCTCCATGCTGATTCCCACAGTGCCAGCACATCCCACAGGAGCTCTGGACCCCTTCTATGGGGATAGGGGAGGTTTGACTCCCAGGCCAGCTCCCACATCCCAGCCTGCTCTGGCTCTGGGAGACATCATTGAGCTTGTTATTACTGACAAGCAGCAGCGCGTTTAACACAGGCAGGTTTATCTGGTTCTGCTGTCATACACACACAGCACAGGCTGGGGAGAGGGGGCTCAGCAAAGCCAGATCATAAACACCAGGGGCAAATCCTGCTTCCTTTGGATCTTCACAGGGTGAAGCTCCCCTGCGCTGGGAGAGCCGAAGGCACGGACAGGGAGCACTGACTGCAGGAGCAGGATTTTCCTGGCAGCTGAGGTCTGGGAAATGGAGATGTCATTTCCCATGAGATGTCTGGGGGATCCCAGACGGGACCCAGGCCAGTGCTGAGGGTTACAGGGCAGCACTAAGGCACAAGGCAAAACACCATGTATCCACTAGTCCTCTACCCGTTGTGTGAAACTGCTTGAGGAACCATTCCCAGAATGAAGTATGTTTCCAAGGCTGCCAGCAGAGAGGGTTTATAGTGGAAATAAGAGTGGTTTGGGTTATTGTCACTGGTTTGGAGAGCAGTTTTCTGCTGTTTCTGGCTTAGAAACTCATGAGGACTATATTGAGATTCCCTCCCTCTCCTCTGAGCCATGAAGTCTCCGTTCAGCTCATGCCAGCATGCTGAATCCTTGATCACTCCCCATTCTGAGCTGTTGAGATGCTCTCAGGGGCCAGCACAGGACAGGCTCAGGACAGCCTGATGGACACACAGGCTGGATAAAGTCCAGGGCAGGATGCGCTGCCCTCCCTCAGCTCTTGCTCGCTGGCTCTGCTGCAGATCTGCACAGAAACCCTCCCTTAGCCTCGTCTCTACAGGTCTGAAGGGGGTTGCTAAGGGGACTGGACTGTGGTTGCTACAGGACCAGGCTGTGGTTGCTAGGGGACCAGAGTGCGGTTGCTAGGGGACAGGGATGCTGAGGTCCCTCATCCAAAGCGTCCTGTTGCTCTGCCACCCCAGAGCTCCTCTTGCCCAGGGCATCATTTCTGGGCACATCATTACCCAGGATCACTCTGTGACTGTATGATTTTACTGCACCCAAACTCAGCGCCTTGGGGCAAGATGTCCCTGCAGGTGGTGGCCAGCACACAGATGACACCACACGTGAAGGTGTAGATGGTACAGCCGGCGTGTGCCTGTAGGCAGCCACTCCCTGAGGTCAGGCTGTGCTTCAGTGCAGCTCCAGACCTGTCGGGAAAATGCTGCCTTGTTCCAAGTGATGCTGCTGTGAGCAGGGTAAACCGACAGGGCTGATTGTTTGAGAGATGCACCAATAAATATGAGCTTGCTGCAGCCTTCATTAGCCAAGGACAGCTCTAACCCCCCCAGGAGCACAGGGGCGGCTCTGGGGGAGGAGGACTGTCACTCCTGGCCTGGGTAGGAGGATGAATAACCCAGAACATTTTTGATCACTGGTGGCAGACAATTTGGCGGGGTTCTCAGCCAGCTGCTTCCCACTGGGTGAGTGCAGGGGTTTGTGACAAGTGGAGCATCGCTTCTTCTCCCTGATCATCCTCATTAGCAGAAGCCATACCAGGTGGGAGAGGTGATTCCTTACCTGTGTATGCAAAGGGCGGAGGCGGTGGTGCTGGGGGGGGAGGCTGGGGGAGGGGGACACAGAGGCCTCTGCGTCGAAGCCATCCGCTGATCCTCAAGAGAAATCAAAGGATCCATACAGGTGATGAGCAGGCATCTACCCAGGAGCACAGGTCATCCTGCCAAGACCTGAACATGTGAGTGAGGCCAGGGACTGGAGCATGGGATGGACAAGGAGAGACTGAGAGAAGAGGTTGAAGGGTTGTTCAGACACTGGAACAGGGAACAGAGAAGTTGTGGGATCTCCATCTTTGGTCCAGGATCCCTCCTGGAGAAGGCTGTGAGCAACCTGATCTATTGAGCCTGCTTTGAGCAAGGGATGGAACACGATATCCCCAGAGATCCCTCCTAATCCAAATTCCTCAGTGATTCCATGTAATGTGATCAGTCAGTGACAACTGGTTGGGATCACAGAATCCCAGCCTGGTTTGTGTTGGAAAGGACCTTAAAGCTCCTCCAGCTCCAACCCCTGCCATAGGCAGGGACCCCTTCCACTGGAGTCCAACCTGGCCTTGAACACTGCCAGGGATGGTGCAGTCACAGCTTCTTGATGTTTAATTGGGTCCTGACTTCTGCAAACTCCAGAGCTGGGAGAGTTTGGCCAGGTGACAGCAACGATGGATGGCTTCCATGACCCAAGGGGCCATCTACACTGTGGTGTAGCAGCATCATTTGCAGTGAGACAAAGCTGACTGAGGCCACTTAGGACAAACTGCCTCAACCCCTGTTTCATTTAGCACCCACCTCTGGAGTTATCACCATGGCTAAGAGGTTTTTCCAAGCAGTTCTCATGTGACCCTGGGTCCAGAGCTGGGAGCTGGAGGGACCTGCTGAGCCAGGCTGTGGTAACGCTCATATGTAAAGTCAAGTGTCCTGGGTTCAGCAGTAGCAATCAATTTTTTCTCCTCCTTAGTAGCTGATGCAGTTCTGTGTTTTGAATTTCAGCCTGGGAACGTAGCTGATAACACCAATGTTTTTAGTTGTTGCTAAGTAATGTTTTACTGACCAAGGACTTTGTGAGTCTCATGCTCTGCCAGTGAGGAGGAGAGGCCGGGAGGAAGCAGGGACAGGACACCGGACCCAAACTGACCAAAGAAGGATTCCATATTACAGCACGTCATGCCTCGGGTGGTGATGGGGAGTTACCCAGAAGGGCACACACTTCCTGGTTGGGCTCATTTTCAGCGGGTGGTATCGTACTCTCTTCCCTTGTTATTTTCTTATCATTATTATTATTGGTGGTAGCAGCAGTGATTTGTGTTA
>JBCJKH010045152.1:0-21322 GCA_039877255.1 Loriculus beryllinus | reverse complement strand
GGCTGTGCAGTGGGAGCACGGCGCCCACGTCGGGGGCCTGCAGCTGGCCCAGGTAGCCCAGCATGGCCATGTCCCGCAGGATGCCGCTGTGCACTCGCCTGAAAGAACACCACAGCACGTCAAGGCAAGGCAGCTTCACACCACAGCTCCCACCGGATCCCCCGGGCAGCCATGCACTGCTAGCTGCTGCTTTGCACAAGATCAGCTCTTAAAGCTTCTGCTGTCGAAGGAAACACAGAGCTACGCTTTTATTACCTCAATGAAATCACAGGGTTTAGGGCATTGTTTCAATTTTAAGGAGGCATTAATTAGCTAAGGAGGTGGTTTGTTTTCCTTTAAACAAAGTCTGGTTTTAGGCAGTGGCTTCCTTCGCCAGCACTGATGCCCACACACCTTTTAGTCAGTCAGCTGGGCACAGAGTAAGGCATTTGTTCTCTTAAACAGCTCATTAGAGAAGCAGAGTCAAAAAAGGCATCTGAAACTGGCAACAGAGACCCGAGGCTCAGGAAAGGAAACATTTCAGAGCTGTTCAAAGCATCACAGAAATCACAAATAAGGTGATCACCACGGAGGTCTGTAAAAAATGGGTAAGGACCCTCCCAAATAGCAATAAAAGGACATCGTATTCAATGACTCCAAGTGGAAACGCCAAACATAACCCTCAGTGAGGAAACCAGTGACCTCTGACCAACCTAATGGACCAAAGCCCTTCAGGTTTTGTTAAGCCCCCCCCCCCCCAGCAGCAAACTTTCTACTTACGCTTCACCTGCAACCCCTGCTCGAGGGAATTCCGGATGGACATACAGCAACTTGTACTCGGGAGCTGAGGAACCTCCCTCCCCTTCCGAGGGCTTCCAGCTCTCCCCTCCATCCGCACCCAGCTGCTTGCACTTGGCCTGCTGCTTGCCCTTGGTGTAGAGGCCAGGAGTGAGGTGAACGTACTCGGGGGTGAGCGGAGCCATGGCCTTCCAGTCGTACACATCCATCTGCACAATGTGACTGGGTGACAACAGCCGGATGATATCAATGAGAAGCAGCAGCCCCTCACCTTTAGGGAGCAGAGAAAACACGATTGAGGCTGCCACATAAACAGGTCACAGCACTGCTATGGAAGAGCAGCACTAGCTCCAAGGGGGAAGCTGTACTTTCTGGCTCCACACTCTACAGCAAGCATGCTAATGTACCACTGTGATCACCACCTTCCTCTGCACCCCTTCTAGTGAGCACATTTATCCTGGTTACCTTTCACCCAGCCCATGGTGTTGATGACCAAAGGCACTTCCTTCTTGTAGGAGCTGAACACGTACTTCACCACATCGAGGTACCTCTCTGTGTCCTGCTCGCAACTGGTCTGCCCATAATACACCATCTTGCGTGGGGTCTGTTGGTGGGTGAATGGTGGACCTGGAAAGGCAAGCAGTAAACCTCTACTAGTCCCCACAAGTCAAACCACAAACTCCCATCCCTGTAGCACCTACACAATCCCTTCCAAAATAAATCTGTCCTCCTCTCCCATGCAAACAGCCCTGCTTGTGCAGCTTCTTGATAGGTAACAAACCATCCAAAAAGCAAACCACATCCTGGTCACATTTGTGACCCAAATGCACCAGACCACAAACACCAGTGATTCCTCTGGCTCTCGGGGTGTTTTCACACCCCTCATCTACATGGATCCGCTTTGTATCCCACAAGCTGATTTATGGATCCTAACACCTGGGAAATGTTTTCTCAACGAGCCATTTTGAATGGGAAAGGCTGCAAATCCACTTTGCCATTCCACAGCCTCTTCTATCACCTCCTAAACCACGCTGTTCTCCCCTTCAAACAGGAAATCCAAGCAGGGAGAACAGCTCCATGCTACTCAATGAGACTTTCACCTGGAGCTTAGCTACCCCGAACAAGAGCTTTAGCAGCCTTTGGTTTATCTTCTATAGGCACCCTGTGACAGAGGCAGCAACTTCCCCTAAAGCACAGGCTCTGCTCAGAAAACACTTGTGGTAACTTAACAGCTTTCTGGAAACTGCAGAGAACAGCAGAACCCTTACCAAGAACTGGCTCGGTCACGCTGCTCAGTGACACGCATCCCGGCGGCGTAAACTCCGTCTGCCCTATGTCACATTCCATGTACTCAACCGAGGGAAGGCTGCAGTGAAAGAAGCCCACACGTTAACAACCTGATCACCACGATGAAGATATCGAACACCATCAAACCACCACTTGCCTCCCTCCCTGTATCTAATAAGAACGCAAATGGCTCACTTACGGCTCAGTATTACACTGCAATAGCTTCCAAACCCAGCCAGCTTTAAGGGAAGCAGCTACAGCACGACTCAGAGGTGGTTGCAACCAGTGTCCCTCCACTCCCACATTAACTGAGAGCAGCCATTTTATGAGAAACTCCATAACCTTTATTCTAAGCATGTAGTGGGCAGGAAAAGCAGCTCCTACACTTTGTTCTGCCAAGAACCTTTAGATACCCACAGACTGTAACTTCATGCACGTTTCTCAGTGTTAAAACTGCCAGGTTCCTACTGAACCCTAAGCGCCTAGTGTCAAGTTAGCTCGCACACCCCAGGACAAGCACGCAGCAGTATTCCTCCTAAGCCCCACGCAGTACATTCTTACACGTACAGACACTCACCGATTCAGTAACAGGTTAATCAGGTATCTGTTAAACGTCGATTTCCCAGTGTTTTTTGGGCCACACACCAGAACCACCGGAACCCCTTCATCTTCCTCTGGAAAAACAAGCATGTCGTGAAACCCACCGATGCTGCCCGTCACCCCACCGGCTGCCTTCACAGCAATGTGTCAGGAAGAGAAGCCCCCCGGCCTACAGACTCTGCTGTGGGACGTGCTGTAGTTACATGAGGGGCATGTCAAGTGTACCAGTGTGAAAAGAAGAGGATGCTGAAGGGAGAAGCAAGCCCTGGCGCTACAACCCAGCCCATATGAACTCCAGCTGCCCATGGTACTTTAGATGCTGCTGGGTAAAGGGACGCTTTCGCTGCCTACAGAAGAGCAAAACGAATGTTTTGAGGCCAGACTGGGAAGTGCCTTTACACCGGTGAGCTGCTGACGTAATGGAAGGCAGGGGAGGCACAACCCCATGGAGGTGATGCACAGCCCCACGGGGGGGATGCACAGCCCCACGGGGGGGGATGCGCAGCCTCGAGCCTCCCACTGACTCCTCAGGAGGAAGCCATCAACTGGTGCCTGCCCTGGGCCACGCTCCCTAAGAGCCTCCATTGCCTTCCTCACCGCAGCACGCCTGGATCACCTCCTCCAGAGCCAGCCCCATGCTCTCGGACACCAGCAGCCCGCGCTCGGGGCTGCACTTCACGATGCCAACTGACGCCAGAACCGCATCCTTGGACGTGAAGCTGGATTCTTCCTTTTTCTACGGGAGAGGGGAAAACACTCAGAGCCTTGTGCGCGAAGGGCTTGTGTGTGTACCGGTGCTGCTGGGCACGGAGGGGCGGCGCACGGTGACCGCTCGGGGCCTCACCTGGGGCTCAAAGAGCCGTGACAGCGGCGGGTGGCTGAGCAGGAACCGCGTCACCGGCGTGTCCAGGTGCTCCAGCAGCACCACGGCGCCGTCGGGGGAGAACCGCGCCATCGCCTTCACCCGCGCCTCTGCAACGGGGCACGGCGCCGCGCTCAGACCGCGAAATGGCGGCCAGCCCCGCACCGCGCCGCGCGAAATGGCGGCCTCCCCGCACCGCGTGCGAAATGGCGGCCAGCCCCGCACCGCGTGCGAAATGGCGGCCCGCACTCACGGCGGCGGACGCGGTGTGCCCGCATGGCTCCGCGGGCAGCGGCCCGCAGCTGCCGCAGGTCGGCGTTGGGCGGGCGCTCGGCGGGCAGCGCCTCCAGGGTGAGCGAGCAGTGGGTGGCCGGGGAGAAGACCGGCAGCGCCGGCTGGTGCGAGCCCACGGCGAAGCCCAGGAGGCGGACGGCGCCGTAGAGGCAGCGCAGGCGGCACTTCCCGGTGAAGGTCAGCGCCTGCGGACGGACGGACGGAGGGACACGATGGGGATGCGGCCGAACCCGAGCGCGGGGCCGCAGTCCCGGTGCCCGCTCACCTGCCGCGGCGCCAGCAGCAGGACGGCGGAGCCCTCGGCCGCCTCCACGGCCGTGAAGCCGGGCTCGGCCGGCGGCACCATACCGGCGCGGGCGAAGGAGGCGGCGAACTCCCTCCAGGCCGCCTCCACCCGGCTCCTGCCGCGGGTCGCTGCCCGGCGGGCTCTGCGGACCGACAAGCTCCGCCGTGCGGACATGGCCATGGCCGCCGCCGCCGCCGCTCCCTCCGCCTCCTCCGGGGCCGCCCCCCGGCCCGGCCCCGCCCGCCCCGTTAAGAAGCGCCGCCCGGCGACCGGCACCGCCCCGCCATGCCGCTGCCCGCCCTGCTCTGCCTCTGCGCGGCCGCCGCCTCCGCCGGCAGCCCCGGTGACTACCGCCTGGCCGGGCTGTTCCCGCTGCACGGCCCCGCGCCAAGCAGCGCGCTGGGGCACGGCTGCGATGGGTGAGTGCCCTCAGCCCGCTGCCCCCATCACATCACCGGCAGCACTCCCCTCCCTAAACACCGCTCTGCGTTCGCACAGCTCCGCCGCCTCCTTCTCCAGCCACTTCTACTGCCTGGCCCAGACCATGCGCTTCGCCGTGCAGGAGATCAACAACTCCAGCGCCCTGCTCCCCAACGTCACCTTGGGCTGTGACATCCACGACACCTGCTCGGAGCCCGCCAACCTCCACGCCACGCTGCGAGCCCTGGTGCGGAAAGGAGGGCAGGAGGTCGAGGTGCTCTCCTCCTTCCTCCAATATGAGCCTGATGTAGTGGCTGTCATCGGGCCGGAAAGCTCCCAGGTTGCCCAAACCACTGCGCCCATGCTCGGCATCTACCTTGTGCCATTGGTAAGTGTGGCAGGGGAAGAAAAGGCATCCTGAGGAGTAGTTTTGTGGCGGGATGGGGTAGGAGATGAGTAGAGTTGGATACAGCCCCTCCATGTGTGCTGGCCCCGGTGCCGTGGCTGCCTCGAGACCAGCTCTGGACCCGCTGCCTGCCCAGCCCCAGGTCTCTTCAGTCTCTTTGGGTGTCGCTGAATGGGGAAGCACAACCCCCTTTCTCCTGGCTCCCTTTGCAGATCAGCTACGAAGCCTCCTTGGAGACGCTCACCCTGAAACGCCTCTACCCCTCGTTCCTGCGCACCATCCCCAGTGACGGGCAGCAAGTGAAAGCCATCTTCCAGCTGCTGCAGCACTTCGGGTGGACGTGGGTCGTGCTGCTGGGCAGCGACGATATATACGGCAGGGCTAGCTTGGAAGCCCTCTACACCCTGCTGGCCACAAGTGACATCTGTGTTGCTTACCGAGGCATCATCCCCGCCAACAAGGATGCGAGCAGCCCAGAGCTCCACAGCCTGGTCAGGATCCTCACGGAAGCCAGGGTCAATGTCACCGTCGTCTTCTCCGACACACAAAGTGCCCGCTCTTTCTTTGAGGTGGTGGTCAAGAGGAATGTCACGGGCATGGTGTGGGTGGGCTGTGAAGGCTGGGTGCTAGCCCAAGCCATCTGGCAGGTGCCTGGCATCCGGAGCATCGGCTCGGTCTTTGCGATGTCTATTGAGAAGGCAGAGTCCACGATGCTGGAACGCTTTGAATCGTGGCAGATGGCAGAGGAAGGTGCTGCTGCGGCTGAGTGTGCCGGCGGCACGGAGGCAGACGAGGGGAGCACCCAGCCCTGCACCAGCTGCCACTGGCTCACCACTGCCCGTAGCATGTACGATGCTCAGTCCTTCTTCCGCGTGTACTCGGCTGTGTACGCCGTGGCCCACGGCCTCCATGACCTGCTGGGCTGTGCCTCGGGGATGTGCAGCAAGGGCCCAGTGTATCCCTGGCAGGTAAGAGCACCATAAGGAATGATATTCCCTGTAGGAGAGGATCCTTGCGCACAGGGGAGGACTCTCCCCTGTGCCTGGGGTTGTTTTGTCCCTCTGAAATGCCCATGCCCCACCTGAAGAGCCCTGTGGCTTCAGCTGCTCATCAGCATCACAGCAGCAGGGACCTAGACCCAGACCCTGCCCCATATCACTTCTGTTCCTACCAGCAGCCCCTCGCAGAAACCTGGAAGAGCCTTTCCGCTGGGGACTGCAAAGAGGAGCCAGAGCAGAGGAGGGCTCTCCAGCACGTCTCCCTCCCAGAGAAGGCGCTTGTCTTCTCTGACTCTTTTGTTTTGCAGCTCCTACACAAGATCAAGCAAGTAAACTTCACCCTGTACAAGAGCCACGTCTCTTTTGATGCCAGTGGGAACATTCGTCAAGGCTATGACATCGTCATGTGGAACTGGAGTGGCCCAAGCTGGGCTTTTGGTGTGATAGGAAGCTTCCATGTGAACCCCGACAGGCTGAGCATTGACAATGACAAACTCCTGTGGCACACGAAAGATGGCCAGGTACTGTTCTGCATCCAGATCTTATTTATTGCTTCCTGCCAAGCCAGCTACATCCCCAGCACCACCGGTTCTGGGGCATTCCCCCGTAGCAGGACAAAAGGGAGGGCAGACAGAGGTGGTATGGGGGCAGTTTGTGTTCTGAGCTTTCATCCCTGCAGAACAAGCAGGGCACACCAACCACAAGCTCCCCTCTTCGTTTTCACACCGTCTCTGTAAGGTACAACACGGTGAGCTCGGGGGTGTCCCCTGCTCATCCTGCTCGCCTGCCATGCCCCCAACAGGCTCCCACCTCGATGTGCAGTGAGCCCTGTCAACGCGGGGAGAGGCGGCTGCAGATGAACCGCCACCGATGCTGCTTCAGCTGCGTGGCCTGTCCATCAGGAACCTTCCTGAACAGATCCGGTCAGTGCACCCGGGGGGCTGCTCCCTCCCCATCCTTCCCACTGGGCTCTCCTCCCATCGGCCCCTCGCTTCCATCTCACTGGCCCCCAGTCCCTTCCCTCCTGCTCTATGTTCCTCCCTGTAGTCGGTGAACCCTGAGCTGACAGAGTTGGTCTGACTCCCATTTGCTTACCCATGGGCATGCAAAGCCCGTGCCCAGCACTTCCCGGGAGCGCTGCCTGCAGGTGAGCGCAGGCAGGCAGGCAGGCAGCAGAGCCGGTGCTGGCACAGCCCATCTCCATGGCCCAGGCACATCCGGCCCCGCAGCTGCTTCCTGCACCGCATCCTCCGGGAGGGAAATGGGAGCCGGTGGGTGCCTCTGTGCCGCAGATGGCAGTCGGGGCTTCCGCACCACGGTCGGCAGCGGCTGCCCTATGGAAATGTGCCCTGCCCGGGACGGGTGGCGGGAATCTCCTCTCTTGGAGTCGGCAGGCACAGCGCCAAGCCCCTGGCTGGCAGCTTGTGTCCCAGCAGCTCTGGCACACACTTGGGCTAATGGGGGTGGAAAGGGCTGGGTGCAGGTAATGGTGGGAACGGACAGCCCCCAGACGTGGCCAGTTCTTACTGCCCCATAGCCCAGCCTGCGGGAGGGGGCTGCTGCAGACCCTTTACAGGTTACTGCTGGACATGAGCCCCTTCCCATGCACAGCCCTCATGCCTCTCAGCCTCAGCTCACTGCTGAGCTCCTGTGGGACTTGCGCCCCTTAGCCCAAGCGATAGACTGCTGGGAAGTCCACTGGGAAGGCCTCTTGGGAAAAGAGACCCCTGTACTCCTCAAGGCTGGGAAGCACCCACGGGGGAAGGAGAAGGACATAATGAGCAAGCGGCTCTCAGTGTGACCTGAGTGCAGGGTGCTCCGCTGCAGCACATCTCTTACCGGGGGCCGTGCTGTGCGAGGTGCCTGTCACCGCTCGTGTCCTCCGCAGACCTCTACAGCTGCCAGCACTGCGGGCTGGAAAAGTGGGCTCCAGAGAGGAGCGAGGTTTGCTTCAACCGCACCGTCGAGTTCCTGTCCTGGTCCGGGCCCATGGCCTGGGCGCTGCTGATCCCCACTGCCCTGCTCATGCTGCTCATGGCGGGGCTGGCCCTCCTCTTCGCCCTGAACGCCTCCACCCCGGTGGTCAAGTCCGCGGGGGGCAAGATGTGCTTCCTCATGCTGGGCGCTCTGGCCTGCGCCTGCAGCAGCCTCTTGGCCTACTTCGGGGAGCCCACCAAGCACATGTGCCTGCTGCAGCACCCCGTCTATGTCATCAGCCTCACCGTCTTCCTCTCGTGCGTGGCCACACGCTCCTTCCAGATCGTCTGCATCTTCAAGCTCAACGCTCGCTGGCCGGCTCTGTACGAGGCGTGGCTGCGGCGCCGGGGCCCGGTGCTGTTCGTGGCCGCCAGCACGCTGTCCCAGGCCGCGCTGTGCGTGGCGCTGGAGGCCGCCGAGCCCTCGGTGCCGCGCAGGAACTACGGCATCAGCGCCAAGCGGCTGCTGCTGGAGTGCGTGCCCAGCTCCGCCGTGAGCCAGGCCACCACGGCCTGCACCGTGCTGCTCAGCGCCGCCTGCTTCGCGCTCAGCTACGCGGGCAAGGACCTGCCCGCCAGCTACAACGAGGCCAAGTGCCTCACCTGCAGCCTGCTGCTGCACCTCGCGGGCTCCGCCGTCTTCCTCTGCACGCAGGACGCCTTCTCGGGCCGGGAGAAGGCGGCGGTGCAGGCGCTCAGCACGCTCTGCACCGTGGCCGCGCTGCTCGCCGGCTTCTTCCTCCCGAAGGCGTTCGTGATCCTGCTGCGCCCGCACCGCAACACCCCCGAGCACTTCCAGGAGGCGATCCAGCGCTACACCCGCCGCCTGGCCGCGGCGTGACCGGCCCGCTCCGGCCCCTCGCCCGCGTCACAGCCGCCGCGCCCGCCGCCGGCGCCACATCCGGCGCGCTGCCATGGCGGCGGCCGCGGCGCACAGCGTCCGTGTGCTGCGGGAGCTGAACCGGCAGCGGGCCGCGGGGCTCTTCTGCGACGCCACGCTGGGGGTGGGCGGCCGCGAGTTCCGCGCGCACTGGCCGGTGCTCGCCAGCTGCTCCCGCTTCTTCCGCGCCCGCGGGCCCGGCGGCCCCGTGGCGCTGCCCGACGGCCTCGCCGACACCTTCCAGCTCCTGCTCGACTTCTTCTACACGGGGCGCCTGGCGCTCACCGCGCACAACCGCGCCCGCCTGCTGGCCGCGGCCGAGCTGCTCGGCGTGCCCGACGCCGTGGCCCTGTGCCGCGCCTTCCGCCCCGCCGCGCCCCGACGGCGGCCCCGCCGCGCCGCGCCCCGCACGGCGCCGCCCGACGCCGCGGTGCGTGAAGGGGACGGACGGGTGGGGGGGTGCGGGAGGGGAGCCCCGCGGGGCGGGCTAGGTGACGCCGCCGGTTCCGTCGCAGGGCACCCCCCCGGGCCCGGAGGAGGCGGCGGCGGGCGGCGGCGGGCGGGGGGGCAGCGGCAGCGAGGCCGTACCCGAGAAGAAGGCGCTGCGGAGCAAGAGGAGCCCCCCCCCGGGGAGGGCGCCCGGCAGCGCCGGGGCGGCGGGGAGCGGAAAAGGTGCAGCGGTGCCGGTCGAGTGCCCCACGTGTCATAAAACCTTCCTCAGCAAATACTACCTTAAAGTGCACAACAGGTAACGCTCCGGCTTCTCCTTACATCGCGGTCGCGCCGCCCCGTCCTGACAGCTCCGCCATGGGGGTGGGCGGCCATTCCCGGTGTCCCTCGGGGGTAGAAGGAGGTGCCCCCTGCCCTGGGGGGTTGCTGTGAGCTGGAGGGGGGAATCTGCATCCAAACGGGCTGAGCAGCCCCATCCCATAGAAGGTGCGGAGGGGATGCGCTGGCGGCGGGCAGGTGGTGGGAAATCGTTCTTCCGTGCTGTCAGAATCAGCAGTGGGGGAATGGGTCCGGGTTGTGGGGAGCACGGGAGCGTCGGGATTGGGAACGGAGAGCAAAGGGGGTGCCTGCAGAGAGGGCAGGAGCTCCGGCTCCGCTCAGAGCCCTGTGAAAGAGGTGGCAGTGCAGGGGGCACTGACAGCCTGACCGCGCTCCACCGGGATCAGCAAACCTGGGGTAAAAGGCAGATTTGGGGTGACTGAATATTGGCACTGGGGAAGGGGTCTAAAAGCCAGCTGGACATCCCTTCGCCATTCCTACTTCTTACCGGTGTCCTCACCAGGCCTCTTTGCACGTCCCTGCCGTGACGGATGCTCTCCGGTTGTATTCCCCCTAGGAAACACACTGGAGAGAAGCCCTTTGAGTGTTCCAAATGTGGCAAATGTTACTTTAGGAAAGAGAACCTCCTGGAACACGAAGCCAGGAACTGCATGAACCGATCCGAGCAGGTACACCCGGGAAGCTGCCACCGGAGGGCTGGGAAGTGGCTGCTGTTGTGCAGGGCTGGAGCTGGGGCCTGCCGCAGCCCACATCGCACTCAGCTGCCAAGCAAAACCCCACATTGCCCCTGCACCCCACACATCCAACAGCCAGGACCCACTGCTGATGACTTGGCAGCTGCTCTCCCAGACAGCTCTGCTTGTACCTTGAAAGATTCAGATCCCATGGATGCGGGTTAAACCTCGTAACCTGGTCCCAGCACCCTTGTGCCAAGCACTGACCTGAGCTGTGGGCTGCGTGGTTCCGTGGAAGCTGATGCCTCCCTGTCTCTTGCAGGCTTTCACGTGTTCAGTGTGCCAGGAGGTGTTCAAGAGGCGCATGGAGCTGCGGCTGCACATGGTGTCACACACGGGGGACATGCCGTACAAGGTCAGCAGTGCCTGCCTCCAGCATCCCTACACACACCGCCGGGTGCGGAGGAACAGGGGCAAATCTTTGTGGTGTGGGGCACCCAAAGCTCCTTGCCTGGTCCGCAGCAGCCCCGAGGGCTGTTCCCTATCTGTGAGCTGGAACGTGCTGCAGGCACTTTGTGCGGCCTTATCAGGGATCCCGTGTCGGAACAGCGCTCCCCTGCCCGTAGCGCTGGCACGGTGCCGGTCCTCTCCTCGTGCTGAAGTGGCTGTTGAGGGGCAGCTGGGAGCTGAGCCTCCTCTGCTGTGTTTCAGTGCTCCTCCTGCGCCCAGCAGTTCATGCAGAAGAAGGACCTGCAGAGCCACATGATAAAGCTGCACGGCGCACCGAAGCCCCACGCGGTAAGGGGGACCAGGCAGCGGTGGGTACCCGGGAGGGAGCTGTCCCGTGCTCAGGGTTAGAGAGCGGCACCGCTGCCCTGCCCTGGCTCTGTTCAGCGGGGCAGGGCGTTACGGAGCCCCTGGGAACAGTGGTTTTGGGTACGGGAGCACCCCCCTGTTCCTTTGGCTGACAGACCCAGGCCCACGGCGGGCGCGGTGCCTAACCCCTGTGCGCTCTCCTGTGGCCTTGCAGTGCTCGACCTGCTCCAAGTGCTTTCTGTCTCGGACAGAGCTGCGCCTGCACGAGGCCTTCAAGCACCGGGGAGAGAAGCTGTTTGTCTGCGAGGAGTGCGGGCACAGGGCCTCGAGCCGCAATGGCCTGCAGATGCACATCAAGGCTAAGCACAGGTAGGACGTGAGTGAGTCCGCACTGAGTGTACGACCACAGTGGCGCAGGCGACGGCCGAAGCTCCTCAGCCTGCCTAACTCATGTTGTTGAAGTGGGAAGCGTGCACCAGCGGCCGCTCCCCACACTCATCCTCAGTGTTCTGTTTCCTGGGCTGGTTATAACGCCCAGCGGGCGGGAGGCTCCAGTCTGGGGGCAGAGCAGCACTTGTGGGCCTCCAGAATACTTTGGATTGAGATGGGTTGAAGCAGGGTTTACGTAGGAGAGCGCTGGGGGAGCAGCAGCGGCAGCAGGAGGTCCCGGCGGGGCTGACGGTGCCACCTCCGTGCCCGCAGGAACGAGCGGCCCTACGTCTGCGAGTTCTGCCACCACGCCTTCACCCAGAAAGCCAACCTCAACATGCACCTGCGCACGCACACGGGCGAGAAGCCCTTCCAGTGCCACCTCTGCGGCAAGATCTTCAGGACACAAGGTACCCCCGGGCGTGTTGGTGGGGTCGAGCACCGAGCGTGTGCTGTTACTTCCATTACCCTCACGGCACAGGGATCACGGTATTGATCCTTTGATTGACTGAAAACAGCGTTCCCCTTCTGAGCCTCCGTCACCAGCCCGGCGCGCACCGACTGCGCCGCGCGTGCCCCGCACTGAGGCACTGATGCAGAGCTCCCCCTCTCTGCCCAGCGAGCCTGGACAAGCACAACCGGACCCACACCGGGGAGCGCCCGTTCGGCTGCGAGTTCTGCGAGCAGCGCTTCACGGAGAAGGGGCCGCTGCTGAGGCACGTGGCCAGCCGGCACCAGGAGGGGCGGCCCCACTTCTGCCAGATCTGCAGCAAGACCTTCAAAGGTAACGGCCGGGCACGGAGCACACGCGTGGCCCCATCAGAGCCCGTGGTGGTGCGGGTCAGGGTCACGGTGAGCCGCCGCCGCCGGGCTCTTGCTTCCCTTGCAGCCGTTGAGCAGCTCCGCGTCCACGTCCGCCGGCACAGGGGCATGAGGAAGTTCGAGTGCACCGAGTGCGGGTACAAGTTCACGCGGCAGGTAAGGCCCCCCCCGCGCCAGGGCCGGAGCCGGCGCTCACCGAGCCCCTCACCGTGTCCCCGTCCCGTCGCAGGCTCACCTCAGGCGCCACATGGAGATCCACGACCGCGTGGAGAACTACAACCCGCGGCAGCGCAAGCTGCGGAACCTGGTCATCGAGGACGAGAAGGCCGTGGTGTTGGCACTGCAGCCGCCGCCGGAGCTGGACGTGGGCTCGGCCGAGGTGATCGTGGAGTCCCTGTCCCGCGGCGCCCTGCCCGAGGACATCCCCGTGCAGAGACTGTGCTCCGATGAGAACTTCACCCCCGCGGATGTGGTGGAGCAGGCGCTGATCATAACGACGACAGTTCCCGAGGGCTGTGGCACATAGCGGGACCCGCAGCACAGGGAGGCACTGCCCTGGAGCCGCTCTCTGCCACGTTTGATCTTCCGGAGCTGCGCATCCGCCCCTTCCCCGCTCATCTCCCACCCCAGGCTGCGGGAGGGGAAGCTCTAATCCGGTGTCAGATGAAGCCACCCCGCATGGCTCCTTAATAAACACACACACACTGTGGGAGGTGGGAGCCACGGGGGCTCTGTGTGTGTAACACTGTGAACCGGCCTCCAGCGAGATCTCATTGCGGCTGCTGCTCGCTCCTTGGCCTTTGAGCTCGTGATTAAAGCTTACCTTCCCCAGAGCACGGCTCTGCCCCTTTCCTTAAACACTTCCCAAAGGATTGTCTCCTCTTAGCCCTGTGCCTTCTTTCACTTTGTTTTGTTGCACTTCTGATAACTGCCGTTTCTTTGCCCCATTGAAGGCAAGGCACGCCTGGCATCTTCTCACCCCGATAACTGAACTGTTGGTGAACGTGAACCACGTTATCTGAAGGAGCCGGAGCCGGTCAGCGCTCCACACTCCTGCGTTTGGGGGGGGGGGGGGATTTCTCTTTGTCTGGAACAGCAGGAGCCAGGGTCGCTGGATGGGGGAAGGTCATTGGATGTACCCACAATCACAGCCATGCTCTCCCCTTCCCCGCACACCAAGGCTTCGGAATGTCTCCAGCTTAAACACTGGGCCTGGAATGAGAATCCCAGTAAAACCCTACTGCAACCATCTTCCCCTCAAAGGCAACCGAGAGGCTCATGTAAGGTGTTTTATTTAACTTGACTGCTGCAAGTAAATTTAAAACTATGAGAATAAAAATACATTATCTGTAACGGAGATGCCTTTGTTTCAAAGGACGGTGTTAAAACTGCACTCCAAGAGCCGGACACAATGGGCTTTAGCAACAAATAAATACAGCTCTGTAAGTGTTGAGCCTGTTGGGGAATGGGGGGAGGCAGGTCCAGCAGCGAGCACTGCAGCACGAGACACAGTGCCTTCTATTTATAGTCTGGCAGAAATACTTGGGGCTGCAATGCACGTTCAGCTGTGCAGCCTCGGAACGGGCTCCGTGTGCTGCTGCGGAGACATGGCCAGAAAGGAAGGAGATGCCCCAAGTCCCTACATTCCAGCCCGGAGGGTTTTGATCCAAGAGGCTGCCACAGCACAATCCAGCTTCAAGGCACTGTCAAAGATCCAGACATGGAGAAGAGCCGGGATTCACCAGCAGCATTCCTGGCTTCGCAGCCAAGGAGCGAGGCATGAGGCAGGAAACTGCATTCAAGGCAAACCAGATCCATTTTAAAGCTTCGGAGCCTCTGATGTTGTGGAGATGGGGCCCTGGCGCTTTCCATCTCCAAATGAAGTTCAAATGCAAGTGTTTTCTCTATTGGTTGAAAGCACAAGAGGGAAACAGCAACAGCCTCCAGCCCTGCTCTCCCGAAGGATGAGCCTTGGCCTTCGGCTCTTGGCTTGTTCACCAAACATTCCACGAGTAAACTGCAAGCAGCTTCTCTTCAGCTAAGGTAGAAGGAGAAACCCAGCCCAAGCTCACTGTGTCCCTTGGGCAAGGATAAAGGCAACTCTTAGGCCAAAAAACCCCTCAAACCCCAAACAAAAAGAGGAAACAAAAGAGAAATAACTACCCTAAAGTACCTACTGCTCAATCCACAGCACTCCAGACACCTCCTGCACCTCTGCCTGAACAGCTCAGCAGAGTTTTCCTGCTGCTCGCATCCCGAGAGCTGTGAGCAGGAGGCACGACAGGCACGAGACCTCCCTGAAGGTCCAGTGGGGTCATTCACTCAAGGGGATGGATTCGACAGTGATTCTGCAGCAGGGTATTAACTGCAAGCCTGTTCCCCACTGCGGCTCCTTTAAGGTGGTGAAGAAACCAGAACTCAGCCTTGCTGCATGGAGCACAGAGCTCAGCACAGGAGAACCCACAGCAACAGCAGCTTCTCCTGCCCTAGCTCAGCCCTGGCACACCGGGAAGGGGGAACGGCTCCTCCTGTGGGCAGCAGCCACCAGCCCCTTGGGCTGGGTAAGAGTGGGACCTGCTTCTCCCCTTCCCCTTAAGGTGGTGATTGGAAATGAAGCAATGGAGCTGTCAGAATAGGATGAAAAGATAAATAAGGGTGTTTGTCTGCTGAGAAGGAAAAGCGCCTTGCTAGGGAGGGCTGGAAAATAAAAGACCTGCAGGAGTCTGAATGCTCCAGCTTAAACCCCCCCGAAACACAGGGAGAACTGATGTTCCAGGGGAAGATGAAGCTTCATAGTCCAGCCACAGCGAGGTCCTGGCCATGGTGTACCCGTTCCTCCTGAAGGAATGAACAGGGATCGAGGAGCACGGTCATGGGAGGAAGCTCCATGTTCTCACACCAACCTTTTACCCTGACAGACCTCCAGTTCCTCGGGAAGAGACCTTTCCCCACTCTATCCACGTGCACATGGAGCCTGTCCTCCTCCGAGGCACAGAACAGAGGTGGGGGCCCAGATCCCTGCCCCACCAGACCCTTCTAAAAAGGAACTGAAGGAAGAAGCTTGGTGACAAACGAAGCAGGAGCTCCCAGTGAAAGGTGTCTGACCAAAAGCCACGAGCTGCGATGCTGTTCAACACAACTGCTTTGCTCGAGTTCAGCTCTTGGGTCTCTACGAGCAACCGGAGCCTCCTCCCGCCCAGGTAAGGGCTGAGCAGCACAGCAAACATCAGAGCTTTCCCTTACGCCCAGTTCAGGTTCGTCTCCCAGCACGGTTTTGCCTCTCAAAGCAGCACAGGTTCTGGTTGATGGAGCCGCCGTCCCCTGCTAGCGCAGCTCGTTCAGGTTCTGGTTGTGGAGGTTCTGGCGCTGCCTGTTCAAGTTGATGGTGTTGTCCAGCGTGATGGCATCGTCCTCCTGCGTGGTTTCCGGCATGAACTGCCGGAATATGCTGACGCTGCCGTGCCAGAAGATGGGCTCGGGGAGCCGGCCCACCACGCTCCATGATCGTGTCTCAGGGTCATAGGCTTCCAGGACATCCGAGAGCTCGAAGGTGTTGTCGTAGCCACCGGAGACGTAGAGCTTCCCGCCGAGCACGGCCACGCTGCCCCCAACGTGGACCTAGAGGCAAACACAAATACACCCCATGGTCACAATGGGGGTTCTGGCACCCCGGGGGATGGTAACGGAGTCGGTGCTGTCCTATAGTGCTGCAGTGCTCAGCACCCACCAGCGCTGCCCCAAACCCCCAGGGAGCCGGAGCTGTCAGGTTCACCCCTGTAGGTGACTTGTCAGAGTCACTGTAGGTGACTGATAGGCTGCAATGGGCTAGGGGTTACAACCCAAAGAGCACTTTGGAAATGCAGCCAGTTTTTAAGCCGGGAGGTTGGCGAGTGTCCTACCTGAAGCATGGCTGGGATTTTATCCCATTCATTCTTCGCTGGGTTGTAAACATCCACCTCAGCCGAGTCGTCTCTGCGGGAGATAACACGGAATTATTCCTCCATGGTCTAAACCCCTCCTGCCCTGCCAAGCCCCAGTTCAACAGCCTGAAACGCTACCGAGAGCAGATAGCAGTGCATGTATCAGAGAGCAAAGGGGCAGCTCTCAAGGCAGCCTCCAGCCTCCAGTATGGGCCCCTCTTGCTGGCTCCAAATGCCTGCGCAGCCCCGAGGGCTTTTTTGAGTCTGGTCTTTTTTTGCACCAGCATCTCTAGTGTATCACAGACCAACTCCCTGCAAGTCAGCACTTCAGGGGCTGATCCGGCTTCGGTGCCAAGTGCTTCAGGCCTGGAAGCAAAGTTACTGCTATTCTGGAGAGGCTTAAGCCTCCACATGCTTCCAAGTAACAGCATCCTCCGGCCTGGGGCCTTCATCCATGCCAAATTTAGATGGGCTGAGGACACAAGAGGAGAGGTATTCGGGCAGTGTGATCCCCCCAAGGGGGTGCTTTAAAATGGGTAATGAAAGCGAAAACCCATAGAAACAGCAGGTGACAAGGGGCCAAATACCCAAACCACCCCAAAAAGGACTCGCTGAACACCAAGTGAGTCCAACAAACAGCCAGGAACCAAAACCTCAGTTGGTCAGATACAAGGTCTGGGCTGGAAGTTGCTGCTTCCTGCAAACCGAGAGGAGATTAAACACTGAGGAATGTGTCTGGAGGCTGTCACAGAGCTCTCTGCTTGCTCAAAGCCAGCACAACAGGATGAAACGCTCCGGCGCTCGCATGCCTTCCCGTTTATTTTTAATTAGGTGGATAACTGAAGCATTCGTGCCACCAGGACAGCCTCGGATGGGTAATTAGCCCCCAGTTTGGAACGGCGTTTAAAAATAGTGACCAATCATTTCATCTTCAGCCTCTTATCTCTGCTGAGAAGGAAGACGTCCTCTCCTGCGCCCAGCTTAACGTTTTCTTAGAGCTTGCTCACTTATTTATAGTAACAAGGGGGACTGAAGCCAAGAAAACAGAGAAGTCTATTTCCAAGCAGTGCTACTGACTTCAGCCCCTTTTATACCTGGCTGCTCCCAGCCCCTGGGTCAGGTTCTGATGGTTTTACACAGTTTAAACACAGTCCTTTGAGGTCTGTCTACAACAGGACATGAAGAAGGAGGCGCAGTTGTTTACAGACTCATCAGAGAAAGCACTGCTGTGCCTTCCCAATGCAAAGCTCTCTTACAACCCTTCCCTTCCTTCTTACAACATGCTTTCCAGGGAGACCCTGGTCTTGCCTCATAGGGAAGGAGGTTCCCACTCCCATGACTTACCTTATGAAGTACATGAGGCCATTGAGGGTGACAGTCTTTGGGGCGAAGGACCAGGGGGGCAGATGCCCGCAGTTCACAAGGGTCCAGAGATCGCTGTCGGGGTCGTAGCACTGCATCACCATGGACTCTTTGCCAGCCAGGGAGCCGATGGCGAACAGCTTGCCGCGGCAGGAGGTGGTGGAGCAGTTGTCCATGGGGTACAGCATGGGCTGCAGGGCCTCCCAGCTATCCAGCGCGTGGTCGTAGCGCTCCGTGCTGTCCGAGGCGATGACGTAGAGTAGCCCGTCCAGCACCGTGGAGCTGTGGTATTCCCTGGCCTTCAGCATGGGAGACACCTCCGTCCACTCGTTCACGCTGGAGTTGTACCTCCACACGCAGTCGTAGAGCCTGGAGCCGTCGGACCCCCCTGTGGCACAGCACAAGTGTCAGAGCAGGGGAGCGCCCTGGGGACCGCAGCACTGTCAGGGTTTAACTGAGGTTTTGCACCGTTTCCTTCCCAACGAGCCAGGGAGGGCTCCCCCTGCGCTGTCCCCTGGCCATGACTCAGAACGACTCTCCCAGGTTTGACAGCTTACATCCTGCTAAACAACCATCTCCTCACCTGTTTTGCAACCCCTGCTCCATCACTGACATGGCAGAGGCAGCGCTCACCCGTGCCCAACCTCCCAGCGCTCACCCGTGCCCAACCTCCCAACCTTCCCTCTGCCTGCGCTATGAACCAACACTAACCGAACAGCCAAATCCCCCCTTGCCAAAGCACCAGGCTCCTGGCAGCATCAGCACCTCTGGACCAGCCTGCGATCGCTCCCAAGGGCATCCATACAAACACACCCTGTGGCAGCCCATCATTGACACACCTCTGCCTTAAGCAGAGCCTTGTTTTGTGCTCATGACCAAAGCAGTTTTCTGTTTGCCTGCATCTGACCTGTCCCGCACGCCCAGGGCAAGCTGCTCTGGTGCCTTCCCGGCTTGGCTTGCGCCGGCTGCCGCAGGGATGTAGTTCAAAGGAGGCACCTCCATGCAGATGAGCAGGCAAATCTCCACAGCCGGGTGACCTTGAGACAAGGCACTGCAGCCCCAGCGGCTGCGGGAGCAGGATTCGTGCTGGGGAAGGCACCGTGTGACTCATGGGCACTGCCCGGCTGAGGCACCAGGGGCTCCAACACACCCCTGCCCCGAGCACCCGCCTGGGCCGTGATTCACGGGGCTCTGCACCCAAACACCTTCATGGGGAGAAACCCAAACCCTCCCGAGCCACCCCTGGAGCGAGCGGTGACAAACCCGCAGCAGCGCAGGATCTGCCGCCTGCGTGCTCGGAGGCATTACTCATGACAAAATACCGCCTGGATTAAGACCAGCTGCTAAATCCAGCACCGACTCCAGGAGTTCCCCCGCCCGCCTTGGGGCTGGAGCCAGAGCAGAGGCTCCAAGTCTCCGCTGTCCGGAGAAAAGCCAAGTCTGGTGCCGGAGCCCGCGTGTTCCCAACGGAAACCCCACCGGCGGCGCCTCACCAGTGACGTAGATGTCATTGCCCAACGCGGCGACGCTGTAGCCCCCTCCGAGGTGCTCGGGGAACTCGGCCAGGTAGCGCCAGTGCCCGGTGCGCGGGTTGTAGCAGTCAACGGTGACGAGCTCGTCGCAGTCGCGGTCGCAGCCGCCGACGAGGACGAGGATCTCGGCGAGGCCGGTGGAGGGCCGCGGGCGCATGCGGGCGCAGGGGCCGCGGTCGTGCCGGTCGAGGCGGGCGGCCTGGAAGTCGCGGGCCTCTTGCAGGAGGCGCAGGCAGGGCGGGCAGCGCGCCACCAGCGGCTCGCCCTCCACGTGCGCCAGCAGGTAGAACCGGCGCACGAAGGGCAGGCGGACGTGAGCCAGGAGCTGCGGCAGCAGCGGGGCGCGGGCGGCCGGGTCCGCGCGCACCCAGCGCAGCGCTAACTGGAAGGCGGCCTCCTCCTTGGGCACGCAGAGCCCGTCGTCCCGCAGGTAGGACAGGAGGCGCGGCAGCGGCAGGCGCTCCAGCTGCGCGCCCAGCTCCCCCACGTGCCGCAGCACGAAGCGATGCGCGGCGGCCGCCAGCGCCGGGCAGGCGAAGGCTTCGGCGAAGTCCTGCATGTCCAAGGCGTTGGCGGGCTCCAGCTGCCGCGCCAGCCAGGCGCCGCAGGCCTCCTTGACGGCGGGGAACTGCAGCAGGTCCGCGGCGCGCAGCAGGCGCTCGGCGATGTCGGGGCCCAGCCGCCCCACGCGGCCGGTGTAGGCGAAGTCGAGCAGGCGCGCCAGGCACTCGGGCTCCACGCCGTGCAGCCGTACGCGCTCGGCCCGCGCCTCCCGCAGCGCCCCGCCGAACATGGCACGGAAATAGCCCGAGGCGGCGGCCAGCACGGCGCGGTGAGCCCCGAACTCCCGCCCGCCCGCCACCACCGTCACGTCGAGCAGGCTCCGCTCCGCCCGCAGCGCGCTCAGGCCCCGCAGCAGCGACACCGCGTGTGCCGGCTCCCCCGCGGCCGTCGTCGCTGGCGCCGCCGTCCCGCCGCTGCCGCCGGTGTTGGCCGCCATGCCTAGTGGAGAGCGCACGGTGTCACCGCGCACGGAGCCGCTCGGGTGGCAGCCGGAGGCGGGTCAGGGGAAAACAAGGGGGGGGATACGGGCAGGCGAGGCGGCTATCGCAAGGGTTAACGGCCCCGGGGAGGGCGAGGGAGAGACCCGGCAGCGCCGGAGCCGCCCGCGGTGCGGAACAGCGGCAGTTGCATAACGAGCGGCGCTGGCAGCTGCTCCCGCGCCCCGGCTAATTACGTTGCCCGGGGCCCCGTCCCGAGTTTCCCCGCACACCCGCGACCGCTCCGCCCCCGCCGCGGGCACCTCGGGCCGGCCCCGCCGCTCTCCGTAGGGGCTACGGGAGCCACTGAGCCCCCCGGTGGGGCCGCTCGTTACCGAGGGCGGAGGCCCCGGGGGTCAAGTCTCAGGAGGCGGCCGCCCTGTCACGTCCCGCGGTACCGAGCGCTTCCCCCCCCGCCGGGCCCAGCCGCTCACCGCAGCGGGTCCCTGCCCCGGTGCCGCCGGTGCCGCGGCTCCCCGAGCCCCGCTCACCTCCGCTCCGCTCCGCTCCGCTCCGCTCCGCTCCTCCCGAGGCGCCGCCACCGCCCGGCCCCGCCCCGCTCCCGGCGGCCCCCGCTCCCGCCACTGCGCACGCCCGGACTACGGCTCCCAGCGCGCCCCGCGCGGGCTCCCGGCCGCCCCCTTCGCCGCCTCTCGCCGGTACCGAGCGGCTCGCGGGTGTCGGCGCTGCCCGGTTGCCGCCGCCGCCCTGGCCCCGCCTCCGCCGCCCGCGCCGGGACATGGACTCCGACTCCTGCGCATCCCCGTTCGCCCCGGAGGTGAGGGGGGGGGCCCCGGGGGAAACGGGAGGGGATGGGGGGGGCCGCATCTCCCGCCGCCCGCCCCGGCCACCGGTGCCCGCTCCCCGCCGCGGGGCAGGGGCCATCTTGTGCCGTCGGGGTGAGGATTGGCGCGAGGCGGCCGTGCTCTGCCGCGGGGTCGGTCCGGTTGAGGTCCAGCACCGGGACCGGCGGTGGGGGAGGGGGTGGGGGGGGGTGAGGGGTGTGCGGGGGTTATGGGGGGGGGTGGGGGTTGTTGTTGGCGGTACCGGCGCTGCCCGGCCCCGCCGCTCGCCGCGGGGGGTGGGGGTGGGGCGGCGCGGGGAGCGGCGGCGGGCGGGGCTCGGTGCGGGAGCGGCGGCGCGGGGCCGGGC
>JBCJKH010045151.1:16870-42828 GCA_039877255.1 Loriculus beryllinus | reverse complement strand
TTTTAAACATGCAGGTAGCACTGAAACTGTTGCCATAGTCAAATTTACAAAGAAATCCTCAAGAACATTTCTGTTATAATAGGCAATATACAGTTCCTCTTTCATAACCAGTTTTAAAGTCAGGAGCTCTTCAAAACTCTGCACTGTTACCTTGAGATCGTGGGACTGGAATTTGGTTTTCATAAACTCATGAAGCACTATTTTTTAAAAGATATTAGTGTAGAATACGTTTCAACTATCCTGCTAGAAAACCACCACAGACCTCACTGCTCTTCTCAATTCTAGCTGTTGCCCTTTAATATGACTTCAAGTTCTTTCCTCTCAAGTTCTTCCTTGTACGTGGTCTTCTAACAAAGAACCAATGGTTGCCCTCAAGTGATGAGGTCTCATTTAGTAGGAGAAAATCCTGCAGTCTGGTCCCCATCATGCACTTTGTGCTCCACACCTTCTACCTCATTTTTGGTTTTCTACTCCTTAATCAAGTTTGGTTTCCTCCTGTACAGTGTCCTACCACTCCTCTGCCTCAAATGCAGATCCCAACTGTGTCATCAACAGACTTCATCATCTGAGGAAATCTGGGGAAGATTGATACACAGAGGCATTAAACACCTTACCCCCTGTCATACTCTTTGAGTGGTAGGGCTGAGAACAGAGCTGAGAAGAGAGCACAGCTCCTCACGTCAGGTTTCTTGCTCTACCTATTTGTTCACTTGAGGTGGAAGCTTAGGGGAGCTGTTTCCATACACAGCTGCAAAGGAGCTGGTATGCCTCACAAAGAAGAGATTATCACTATCTAAATGTGATGATGGAAGCATTCTGGAAGAGACTGTTTTTTAATTCTCATTTTACTTCTTTAACCCAAGCTGTCTTTCCACTGCTATTTTCCTGAAACAATAAGGCAACAAAGGGTTGATGCAGGTAAACAACATTTGCCTGTTTGTAAGCTGTGTTTGCATCTGGGAACCGGTTGCACTGATCCTGAGACTCTGCAGTGCACTCTAGCTAACACATTTAGTGTGTATTTCATTTCTTTGTCAGTAAGAATGAAAAACAAAGGTAATCATTAGTGTTATAATGTGTGGAGGTTTTTGAAGATTAAAACAAGAGCAACAAAGGGCCATTAAGAAAACATATTTTTTTATTGGCCTTTTTTAGTCTCTCTTTGGAAGCTGGAATTATTTTCCCTAGATAAATCTTTCTCCCATTTGATATGCAGTGTGTTGTACTGGATTTCTAACACAGCTGGCATGTATACAACTTTAATTCATATTCTGCACTCTCAGAGCCACTGTCAGCCTCATCTTGGATGTCAGCAGGAAGATGCTTATTTCAGGAAATAATTTCATAGCTCACAGTGCTCCAGAGAGACCAAAATTTGTTTCTAGTGGTGCTACCCCCATAGACTGCCTCAGCTGTTGGTATACCAAATCAGGATGGCCATGTACAATTCATAGTGTAGATACCATCTTAATATATATACTTTAATGATCTATATATAATTTTGTATTCTGCAGTCCTCAAATGCAAGGGAAGAGGGCAAGTAAAAAGTGTGATTGTTTCTGCATTTATCACATAGCACCTCCTCCAGACCCATTTTCTTATACCTGTTCCCAAGAAAAATGCGTACAAATAGGACAGATAAAAGCAAATTGCAGTCTTCACTTTGGGCATAAACAACCAAATTCCGTTGCCTAGAAAGTTTCCAAATTTGGGGTAAAGGAAGTGTGAGAAACCAATCTCAGACTCTGTAGGATCCTAAAAACCTGCGTGCTCCCTGCCAGCTAGGATCACGTAGTGGTGATCTGATGGGCTTGTGAAGGAGCTGCCCCATGGGTCACCCCAGAAGCACTGAGCAGTGCCGCACACAGCTGTCCCCTTGTCCTCCATGACTTGCCAGCCTATGCTGTGCCCATCCATATCTTGCCATAACTGTGGTTGGCTGCTTAAGGGGGACTTTTTGAAGCTCCCTGGCGCTGGCTCTTTAAGTGCCTTGTCTCTGTGCTCCCTGGGGCCCATACTTTAAGGGAAAGGGTAAGAAAAAAGACTTGGGGAACCACTTTGCTATAACCAAATGCTCCTCTTTGTTTCTAAATTTGGAAAAACACATTACTATGTCCTCATCTTTGAGGTGGACAAATTGAACTGCTGAGTGGTCTTGTGATGTCTCTTGCTACGTGCCTCTCCTTGCTGGCTGTTTTGCCTCTTCCCTCAAGATCAGGAACCAAGATAATGGAGTGGATTGCATGGAGAAGCCTCTAGGGAGGAACCAGCCTAGCGCCTGGACTAAATCCACACACAGGAGCAGAGCCAAGGCTTTGAAGAAACTGGGGAAGTCAGAAGGTTTTTGACCCAGTTGAGGGAGGGAGAGGGAAGGGAACTCATTACCCAGATGTAAAAAAGAAAAGAAAAAAAAATAAAAAAGAAGGAATCAAAGAAGCAAACACTGGAAACCATCTACGAATACAACTGAATCAGCAGGCTGTTTACACCACTGCTGCAAGTTGTAGGCTGGACAAGACTTCACTTGTTTGGAACCTTAAGTTCAGCTGTGTCAGGGCATATCTGACATGTAGTGGAGACCTTCTCAGGCTTACTGATACAGTGGAGAAGTTCTTCCAGTTGCTGAACTTGTGTTTGGGAGTCCCATTGCTTATATTCCAGATCATATGTTGCTTTTTATGTTTTCCTTACCAGCTCTGGAGTTGCTGCTTCAAAACACTGCTGTCCTGCTAGTGACAGTCACCTGAAGGCTTCAATGTTATCACATTGTACTGCATACCAACATGGCATTTACAGTTCTTTTAGACTCTCCAATGACTGAGGGCAGAAACAAAAGTTGCAGAATTTCCTCTACCAAAAAACTAAAGGGCCAGCATCAGACCTGGGACTCCAGGAAAGGAACAGGGCTTTTCACCTCTGCCCTTCCACCCGTGTTTCACATGCAAAACACTCAGCCTGTTACCTCTGTTCAGGCAACAAGAATTTACAATGTTTTTTTCAGTCTATCTTTTCTCTTGGTTCTTTTATACCTTGTTTCATTAATCCAGTTGCATGATAACCTGTTGAAAATGCAAGTGGGTTTTGCTCTGCCCCACGCTATTGATGCCATGAGCTGAGCTGCTTGCTCTGACAGCTGTCCATATCAGGGTGCCATCTATGACTGGATTTAGACTTGCTGCCACTGAAACCAGCACTGACAAAATGCACATCACAGGTAATAGGGAGAACCAAGGCCTTATGATAGCCACTGTTAGAAAGCCACAACAGCTGCGCTTGCTGGAGACCCTGAGAGGTCAGTGCAGGACATCAAAAGTGTTACGGAGAACCTGATCAGATTAAACTCTACTGATGGGTGCGTAAGCTCAAAAATATCAACTATATCTCTGACAAGATAATTTGACTCTTTCTAAAAGGAGTTGTGATAAAGAATTTCATCTTTCTTAAGTGAAGAACAGTCTGTTATCTTAAACGTATGCAATACTAAGTGAGATTCTTGTTTTACTTCAGACTGGAAAAATATGCCAGGAACAGTCAAAATCAACTCAAAGTAACAAACAGCAAAAGGTAGCAGAAAGAGAAACAGGTGAATGCAGCTCTGGTCAAATTCATAGCAGTTCTTTAGATCAGTTAACAGCTCATTTACATTGGAATTTCTTACCAGTTACATAGCCCAAAGAAGCATTTGATCACTGCACATGGTAATAAGATTGGATTAAATTTATCAGGCAATTACCAAAATATGAAAATTTGCAGATGTAATAAAGTAACTTTATCTGAACTTGAACAGGACAGACAGAAGTAAGTCATTCCATTGGTTAAAACCCCCCTACATTCAATTTTTACCAAACAAAATTTCACATGAGAAGTATTGTGTGATTCCAAAGTTTCTGGAGTAGAAATTGGGTGCTTTGAAATGTCAAAGACCCCATTGTTTTGCAAAGAAATGAAAATACAGGGGGAAAGTGGCTGGGGATGCTGGAGTTCAGCCAAGGCTGGGATGGGAAGCTATGATTTTTTAAGTCCTGTAATGTCCTGTAATCGCTATGTAAAAGGGGGAGCATAATCTTGACGGTAAGGCACCAGGTTGGGAGGCAGGTTTCATTCTAGACTTTGTGAGAGGTAATGGGTCAGTCACATAATCTCTTCCTAACTGAACTTCCCATCTGTAAAGTCAGAGTAATTGTAAGGAATAGGAGAGAGAGAATATGTGTCTTGCCTACCCAGAGTGTCGACTTTTTGTATCGCTACCTCTGATGTTTGCACAGTGTCTGGTACTGTGATGTTCTGATCAAAATCATTGCCTACAGACCTCAGCCTTAAAGTCTTTTGTTCCAGACTGTACATTGAGGTCACAACTTCTAAACAGGTCAGTCTACAGCAAGTACGTTTGTCTTTCATTGAGCACAATTCTATTTCATACTGTTTCATGCCATGATAGTTTTGATTGTAAAACTAGCTATTGAAACATCTGGCCTTATTGTTGGGGGTTTTTTTGGGCAGGTCAGTACTAGGCATGGGAACTATGCTGATTTAAAAGCTAAATAAAGATGTAGGTTGAAACAAAACAGATTCTCCTGTTTAACCCATTTTGAATCCCTGGGGCTACTATTATGGGGCTTAGTATAGTTCTGAAAGCCAAGAAAATGTTAGTCATTATACAGGAAAGATTGATCACAGCATTTATATCCTGAGGCCCAAATCCTGAAGTCCTTATTCAGACAGAACTCCCATTGACTTCAAAGGGAGTTCTGTCTGCAGGAGAGCTTCAGAAATAGTGATGTACTGGCTCACAAGGCACTGTAAAATCCTTTAAGTCTCATTACATGAAGCCTCGTCTGTGGAAGATCTAACAAAGATGTACAACCAGCATGCAAGTTGTGTAATTGAAATGACCAAAACTGTAAAACCATGGGAGTAGGTAGTTACGTCTTGTCTACAGTTCCACAAGAATGCAAGATTCAGCAAGATTCAGCAGACAGAACTTTTCCATATTGTTCAGAGAACAAAAAGTAAAATCTGGGGATGCTACTGCATGGAGGGTTGAATTTACTCTTCCTGTGTTATCCTGGAAACACTAAAGCCTTAAAAGCACACACATGTTGCTTCTGTGATTCCATATACTAAACCAATAACTTTTATCTTAGACTCTAACTACTCCTTTTAGAAACCCTTTTAGGACAGGCTTGCCCGTTGAAAATATCTGCCTAAATGATAGCATAAAAGGAAACAGTTTGGAATAAGATGTTTCTTGTAGAGGAAAGCCGTTAAATATTTGCTGTCAATATCAGTCTCTTTCCTGCCATGGTGACAGCATCCTTCAGTGCAGAAGAGGTCCTAAGCTTTGCTTTATAGTATGCAGCACTGTCTTCCCCTAAACACCAGCCTAGTGAGTAACCAGAACGGAGTTCTCAGGTTTTCTAGGGGTGTGATTTTGGAGTGGATAATTTAGTGCAAGAATTTGAAGATATTGAGGTCTTCCACATGTGCATGTTATGCAAGTTTTATGCATTACACTAGTTTAATTTTTATGATGGAATACTAAGGATGTGGTACGGTCCAGGTGGAAACTAGTAGCAAAGACCAAAATTTAGCTTCATTTTAATTTATAGTAACACTACCAAGAAAAACTCAGTAGCTCATCTTTAAGGACTTTGTTAAAACACAGATTTGCATGGTGAAGTTGTGCTTAATATTGCAGAAACAAAGCTAAAAAAACCTCAGCCAGTTTTCATGTGGTGCTATGCTGTTGCCTTGAGAAGCAATGCCATTCTTCAGAGCTACCCCAAGCACAGAGATGCATTCGAATTCAACTCAAATTTGATTGAAAACTGAGAACCTGTCTCTACTTCTTTGGGCTTCATCAAACTTGCAGAGATAGTTTGTTAAGTTAAATATGTTTTACCATTAACTGTTGAGATCAGTACAGGAGAACTTTCTGAAAAAGTTGTATAACTAGGAATGGGAAACCAGCTCTTAAGTACAGGGTCCTTGACTCAACCAATTCCATGCAAGCAAGCAAGCAAGCAAAAGGAAGGAAGGAATGATGACGACACACCAAAGTACATATCCTGAAAACATCTGTAAAACTGCACCGGAAACAGAGATGAAAGGAACTGGTGAAAGCATGTAAACATCGATTCTATACTGATGTGAAGTTCTTCCTGTACATTTTCTATGGCAATGTGCTGTTGAGCTTTCGAGATGTTCTCATTGAAGTCTTGTGGCTCCACAGTGTAGTATGGCCATGAAGAAAGGGGCCATGTGAAAATGTGTCCTTTGGATTTTCTCACGTACAGGACTGAAACATTTTTTCCACCTTCCAAATGACAAAGGGATGCAGTGTCTTTTGGCAATAATATGAGATGTGCTTGTTGGTGAGATCTCTCTTTAAGAATCTACCACCTGCCCAGCATAACACAGTGGAGTAGTTGGTGTAGAGGATCTTTCCCAGGAACTTACTCTTTAACAGGTAAATGAACACCAGGGACAGTAGCAGACACTGCAAAGCTTAAAAAAAAAATATTAAAAGTAAGAGACAAACCTCTTCATATGGACTTTTCTAATTGCCAGGGACACGTTCCGTCTGTCAGGGATGGTTTAGCAATACCCACTGAGAGGGTGAGCTTGGGCAGGCAGAAAAGAATACTGATAACTCTTCTTTTGGGTGGGATGGCAGAATTTTAACTTGGGATACCCACAAGCTCCATAAACTCCCTCTTAACATTTTTATTTCAGAACCTGACTGCTTGATGCTGGGGGGTAAGGACCATTTCAATGTTCTGAGAATGGTCTAGACCCACAGACATTAGTCCCTCACTGTGGAATAACATAGCCACTTTGTAAGCCATGCTATCTAGCCCTACACAGACAGAAATCACTGCTCCCGTAAGAGGCAGTGCCAGCTGGAAGCCTACAGCTATACAATGCAGAGAAAGACTGTTCTGTTTTGTCAGGGTAACACAGAAGTCGAACGTCATTGCTCACTCCTTGCCCTTTCTCAGGGGGGAAGCAAAGGCTTTATAGTGACACGCAGCCACAAGGGGAAATGATGAATGATAAACTGCAGACGTTTGGTACAAACACAGAATTAGAAAAAATGACCTATAAGTAGATGTGTTGGACTCATACACCTTTTACACACGAAGTTCACACCCAGGATAGCTAATGTCAATCATGCTCTGTACTATTCTATGCTTCCAAAAAGGCAAGCTCAGGAAAAATATTTAAACTCAGAGGACAAATTCTCTATACACAAATCAAGATCCAATTCAGTGACCAGAACTTGTTGAATAGGGTCTCTACAAAATGGAAAGAACCAACACCTGCATTCAAAGACAGACACACAGAGTAACAGCAGTTGCCTGGGCTAATATGACGACTTCAAGAGATCAATAACCATGGAAACCTCAGTAGAAGGAATGTATCTTCAAGGAAATTCAGAAGAGAGAGGAAGAAATGGTAAGTGGAGAGCCCTTCAGAGGCGAAAGTATGTCTATTCACATCTCCAGAGATGCTGATGGTACAAACAGTTTTTATTTTTAAACAAAAGTGTGTTTTCATTGCCATCTACAAGAAATCGGTGCAAAGGTTTTGTAATCTCTGTTTTATAGAGTTGTCACATTTCTGCATTTGTAAAGGTTTTGATTTTAGAAACTTTTGATCAAACTAACTCTGATTTCATTTAAACAAGTAGGAAATAATCTGCCTTCCTCACTTCTGGCAATAGCTTCAAAAATAATAAAATCAATCTGAAAGTAAGTAGCTTTGGAAGACTACAGCATGCCTTTCTGACCTGTATTTAATGTGTGTTGTACTGTCCTCTCTTGGAAGACAAATTCTGATTAATGCTGCTCAAATACGTTTCTTGATTCAATAATCAGTGTGTTCTATGAGGTACACTATCAGAAACTACAGGTAAATGATGGTGGGAAAAAGACAAGAGTCTTCTCTCACACACACAGAAAGCTTGCCTGGCCTTTCAAACAACTGGCTGAGAACCAGATCTCGGCATCAGCTAATGAATGTATCTCAAGGAGCAAGAGAAGAAACAATGCATTCATCACTGCTAAAATTTAACTTTGTAATTTACCTTTCGGCAATGAAAATTCATAACAAGGATAATAAAAAAGGCAACAGAGAAACATTCTTCCCCTTTCTCTGTTGGAATTACCTGCTGTTTGTCCAGCACTCATGTGCACCCAGCTGAGACCAGCAAGTTCATTTGCCTTTTGTTGTGATCTGAACCAGATATAAACCATAAGGTAAAACTGTTGCATTAAACTTTTTCTCTGCTAATGAAATCTTTAAGCATTACAATATTTGTTTAAGAACAACAGATAAGATTCTGTTTACAGGACATTTTTCAGCTGGTTGGTGGATTAAATAAATTTGTTCAGAAATGGCTATCTTTCAGTCCCTCCTGATTCATGAGCGTTCCTCTGAACAGCAGCACTTAACAGACCATTGCTGTTCCCCATCTGGGGTGAAAGCCCTGTTCTGTCCCCCTTTCAGCCCCACTACAGCTGCCCCAGCAGACTCCCATGGTCTCTCAGCAGTCCCCAGCTTTCATGCACTGTCAATAGAAACAGGGACTATATCAAAGCAATGACATTAATGATAGGCCAGGTTGGGGAAAGTCACACTTCTTTCACTGGGGATTGTAAAAATAAGATAAACTCTCCACATTCATTACTACCTTCATGTTACAAATAACATCATTAGTCTAATACAACACTCCAGAAGGGACCAGCTTCACTGTCCATGAAGTGTCTCTCTCACAGAGACAGTACAGTGTTTTTCATCATCCTTGACCCCCCACATTGAGGGGATGTACCTTATACAAGTGCACAGATTTTTATGTTCCCATCATAGACTTTGTTTTCATACAAATCTAAAGTCAACTGGTTACATCCCCATACAGTGGCCTACTTGGCAACTGTGTTGAGAAGAAATTGGTCTCTTTGAAAACTCTGTATGACCACATATGCAGACTACAATTTCTACAAGTACATACTCTCTAGCCCATTAATATCTGTGCTGTCAAATGCAGAACAAAGCTGTTGCTGAAGTGATCTTTGTATTAAGGAACAGAGGAAGAGTACCTATTCAGTTGTTGTATCTCTAACCAACATCAATGTGCCCAAATTACAAATTACAGGAACCGCAAGTTGTTTAGCCTGAGCCTAATCTAATGGGTTGTTGTAAAGTCTGTTCGTTGCTAGAGCAGTTTACTGGAGACAAAAGCTGTACCAGAGGGAAATTAAAGGAACATGGTTAACCTACACAATTTCACAGTATTGTGTAGATCTATCTCTCTTTCATATTGCTCTAAAACCCACAACCCTTTGCCTGTCTTGGTTCCTGGAATATGCCAGACACATGCTGTTAGAGGGCCAAGAGCACCAAACTGCTCTCTCATCTTCTCCTACCTGTCCTTATACTAATGCATCCAAAGGAAATCATTATTTCCTACACTGAAAGTTCAGGGGGCAAGCTGTCCTTCTTAGAGGTACTTGGATGGATCAAAAGTTCATATGCAAGAGCATACTCTGACTACCATCTTCCTCCTCCTGGAGAGAATTCCTTATTCTGCAGGGGTGCTGGTGGCGTTAACAGTATATTTTGGATGCCTGCTAGTTACAGAAATCTGTAGGTCATCCACGCACTGCTGCACTCACAGATTAGAAGTGGTTTCCATTTTGTAGAACAGTCTTTCAATTACTGATTAATTTGGGCTACATGTTCACTTTCCTGCATGGTCTGTGCTTGCCAATCTAGTCCATGGGTCAAAGGAAGTTATTTCCTTGTAAGCAGAATTTGTTAAGACAGATTCTTAGTAGTTATTCCCCTTACTGACATCTTCAAGATTCTAAAATGAAGTTGGGCCTGAGAAGGTAGCCTGGGCCCTTTCTTGCAACAGATATGATGTCAAAGTGCACCAGTAAACAAGCCTCATTAAGATGCCACATCCTGGCACCAACCCTTTGGCACGTACCATGAATAAGAAGATGCAGACCCTGTTTAAAAGCCTGCTTGAAGAAGGCATGCAGAAGAATTTAAGGATAAGTCTGTATGCAAGTTATCCTTATTTATCAAGACAAGAGCCTGAGTTTTAAGAACTGCTGTTATCAGTATTCCATGTGTCTGAAGCTTGGAAAGGAATCTTGAATATACAAGATGCTGAGTGCAGTTAGCAAACTGACTCCATTTACGTAATCCATTAAAAAAAGCCTCCTTGGACTGTTTGCTCAAAGGAATGTGAATTGGCCATTATTCCAGACTGGCTTACAGAACCATCACTGGTAATGTTGATGAGATGTGTAAAATAACTATCTGTAGATAATTATCTAGAAGGGTTTCTTGTTTCACTTTTTAAAGTTTTAATATCTCCTTAGTAAGTCTGAAAACAACTCTAATGCCTAATTAACACCAGTTTCTTTCCATTAGTATGCTATAAACAAAAAGAGCAACAGGTGTCTAGGCAGGTAGGTAGCCTTTATAGTAAATAGTTCATCTTAGGAGGAGATACATGTTTTTCTTTCAACACCAAAGACAGTAAACACAGAGTCACACAAAGAAACACACCTACGATTAGTAATTACAATTAGTAATTCTGAAGTTGCCATGTGGCCCTAGCTGCCCACTCTTTTTCAGATTGACTTGAACTATATGTAGCAATTTTTTCATCCCAGTTTGTCAGACTCATTCAACAATGCCTTGTCAACTCACAGGGACCCCCTACTGATTGGTAGTGTCTGAGTAGATTCCTAAAACACTTCCTTGAAGGGTTACAACCTTCCTTTAAAGTCTAAGAAAATTTGCTCCAGTCAAGCATGCGAAAGAATGTGAATGACTGGACAAACCTGACATGACACAGAAAAAAAGGTAAGTCAGTCAGCTATATTTATTTGTGAACCAAAGATGTTTGCTTTCCAGGTCATCCTGAGAGCCACTTCCATGAGACATCAGCCTTCACAGGTGGGAACGGGAGGGCTGTCTGACAGGAGAGGCCGTATCTCCATACAGGCTTTCTGAATGCAACTTCACAGCTGTAAGACAGTTTAAACTTAGAAAGGTTGGCGATACTCTTTCTGGTCCCTCTGGAGCTTTCTCCATACTTTTTAGAAAACAAAATGTGTTCTCTGTGATAAATACATCAGATTGAAGCCCAAATAAGACAAAGATACTCTGAAGGATACAGCCTTATATACATTCCACTCTGGAGGGTGATGGTTACATCTAGTCTCATCAGCACCCTGAGGCAGAGTGCAGCTTTTCCTAGAAAAAAAGTCAGAATTAGTACAATCTTCCTTGTCTGTTTTAAGCAGGCCCAGCATGCTACAGAAACACTCCATTTCTCCTGAGATCTTCCACTCACTGCTACTGGCTTGTTTATTTATTTGTATATAAACAGCCTTCAAAGAACACGCCTCCCAGGCTTGCAGTATCTCCCCCACCTAGCAAAGACACTGTTGTCATAGACTAAAGTGTAAACAGTACTGGAGCAAGCACCAGACTCCAACAAGAGCACAGATCAATAAAAAATCACTGGAGCCATTGGGATACAAAAGGCATCCTGTCCTCAGGCTGCTGCCCTTAGCCCACTCTGTTCCTGTTAGTGAATAATGAAGCTCCAGCTGCTCCCAGCAGTGCAGCATGGCATCTCATACACATTCACAAACACAGAGATGGGCAGCTCCAGAGCACATATTCCAGCTCTTTTGGACCAAAGTCCTGTTTCAGTTTGCAGTCTCATTGGAGAAGTAACTGTGTGAACATACTGGCACCCGAGGCTTCTCAGTAAACATTAAAAGTATTAACAGTGCCCTCACCTAGCAACGTTCATCCCAGAATATTGGTCCATACTTTCAGATGGGACCAGCCTCAGCTGTCACTGCAGCACACAGCATTTTCATATTGAATACCTGACTGCTGTCCAGAACTCCTTGGTCACAGAATGGCAGTGCGACTCTCCTACAGCATCAGCTCCTTTCCAGACTCCTAACTTGCCTGTTCTAGGATATTTGGACCAAATTCATTATTGTAAATTGATGTGATTGCATCATTGCAGATCAGATACCATGCAGTGAATACACTGGTGAGGCTAGAGCTGGTTAAAATGCTCAATAAGGCTAATTGCATGGGTGAACATTTCTTTAGTATGAACAAGGATAAGCAACCTAATTAAAATGTAGGCAATTATAAACACACTGAAGCCCTGTCTATTCATAGAGAGACTTCTTGGTGGGTCTGAAGAGAGGGAAACCTCTATGAAAGAAGCAGTGAGGAGCAGTGTGGGCAAACTAAGAGAGCTAACCTCCACCACCAGCGCAGTGTATTCATCTTGCTGAGGTGCAGTTATGGCTATGTGCTGGGTTTGGCTGAGGTAAAGTTAATTTTCTTCATAGCAGCTGGTATGGGGTTTTGTTTTGGATTTGTGCTGAAAGCAGTGTTGATAATACAGGGCTGATTTAGTTAGTGTGAGCAGTGCTTACACACAGTTAAGGCCTTTTCTGCTCCTCACCCCCACCTCACCAGCAAGTAGGCTGGGGGTGCACAAGGAGTTGGAAAAGGGACATAGCCAGGACAGCTGACCCCAGCTGACCACAGGGGTATCCCGTACCAGACAACTCCATGCTCAGCAGTAAAAGCTGGGGGAAGGTTGGTGGGGAGAGCTGCTCCTCAGGGACTGGCTGGGCATCGGTCGGTTGGTGGTAAGCAATTGCTTCAATTTGCATCACTTGTCTCTTTCTAGTGTTTTATTTCTCTCTGCTATTTTCCTTTTCATTTCAAATTACTATTACTGTTATTACTATTGTTAGATTTAAATTATTAAACTGTTATCCACAAGTTTTCTCACTTTTACTCTTCCAATTCTCTTCCCACATCCAGCTGGGAGCAGGGAGAGTGAGTGAGGGGAGTAAGTGCTTACTTTCTGGCTGGGGTTAAACCATGGCAGGCTGTTACATTAAACTGGCTTTGTCAAACTGATGCAGCTTTATGTCTGAACACTGCTACCAGCTTAAAGCTGGCTCTCTCCAGTTCAACATGCACCTGCTCACATGGGTACAAACTCAGTGGGTGTAACCAGTAAAATGTGCTTTAAATCCAAACAAATAACCATCCAAACTTCCATTTATTAGATGTGTAAAACTTTCACAGGCAGGCAAGCTCTCTCTAAAGAATAGAAGACAAAGTGCTGCCGAACTTGGTAACATAGGTAATGCATTCCACTCTGCCAGAGTTTTTCAGCAGTAGGAAGAAATGCCCATCAATTGCTGCCAGCCAACCTCTGAAACTGTGTTTGTGTTGCTAGCTGCCAAGGTTTGGGATTGTTTTCCCTCTGTCATGGTGTTTGACAGAATAGTTATCGTTCAGAAATGAGCCACATCATTAAGGCAGCAGGCGGGGACATGCTGCTGAGCACAGCTGCCCCATGCTTGTGTTGCTTCCAGGGGCAGAATACAGCTTGAGGGGACAGACAGAGACTTTCCTAAAACTGAGAGCATGCCTGCCCTGAAACTGTGCAGCCAACCTTTACCCAAGCCTGTGGGGGCACACAGGCAGAATGTAGGAGACATCTCCCACACACTGACTTCTGTGCCCAGCGATAAGACTGCTCATCTGCTTAAACCTGAAAGAGGTACCCGTGCACAGCTAGCCATGCTCACCCATGGCACTGCCATCGTGGTGTCCCTTCTGAGGAACAGGTATGCCTTACTCATGCCCTGCTCTGTGAACACTCCAGAGCTATGCTGCCAAGTCTGAAGGTCCCCTGATGGGCACACACAAAACCTGGGTCCAGTCATGAATCCTCCTGGATTCCCCCGATGGGTTACTTATGTAGCCATAGCAGGAGAGCAAGAATAAGCCAGGGGAGAACTCATTGTGATGGACAGAGAAGGGCAAAAAGAGCATCTCTACACTTCTCTTGGCCACTGACCTGCATCCACAGAAGGTGTGAGGTCTAGCCATGGCTCTGCCTCCCCAGCTGCCAGCGAGCTGATGAAGAGAGGGCTATGGGGAACAAGCTGTGTCATTCAAGGCAATGACAAACTAGAGGCATGTAACAAAGGTGTGAGGGAAATGGCATGCAGATAAGCCAGTCATCATCCCTCTGCGGTTGCTTCATAAAGAATATAACCAACACGGAATGATGCACAGCAAAGAGAACAAAGTAACTAAAATTTTTGGAAATCTGCATGCTGTAAGGTTCACTTTTAACCCTACAGCTGGTGGTAAACGTATGAAAGGTTTGAAAAGGAGCTGAAAAAGGGTTTCAGATGAAACACATACCCACATATCTGCAATGCCTACCATTACAAACATCTCAGGAACACACTGGGGTGAGATGCCTGACATAGATTATCATGAACGTAATTCTCCGTTGTTTGAGCACTGAGTTGAATTAGTTCAGCTCAGGTGAGCTGAGGGGCAGAAAAGAAATGCCTTCTGCCTTTTATATAGTGTTTCATCTCATGCATTTACACATTCAAGACTATGACAGACTAGTGCCTGTGATGCCAGCTCTGCTGTTGATCTGTACTGCTATAAATTACTTCTGCAACAAGACAGACTGCAGCAGAAAAATGTGATGATGTAAATGCTTCACTGTTTGTTTCTCAAGACTGCATGTTCACTTTGCTATGTTACCTCCGCTTACCCCCTTCCATGCCATCTGCGCTGCTTGCCTGTGTCCCTGGCTCCTAGGGTGAATCAGGCACGCACACGGGCTTTGCGCTTGCTGCCCTCCAAGAGCCACTTTCCCTGCTTTCTAACTTTGGCACATGCTGGCCTGTATTCCTCTTGTTAATGCTGTTATTTGTTAATACCATTAATACCATCTTCTCCCTTCTTCTATCCAAAGAAGATTACTGAGAATAATTCTTTTGGAAGACACATCTTTCCTCAGTCCCTGAGGTAGCTACAAGAGTCTTTGAAGAATGTTTATAAGGGCTTCTTTGCCCTCTAATATCTCCAGCCGGTGTTGAGAGAATGGCCAGCAGCTTGCCAGAGCCAGGTCCTAGCAGTTCTGGCTGCCACAGGCTCCCTCAGCATGGCTGTGCTGGCCATGGCAGCCAGCACACACTGTCAGTGGGGTCTTCTGTCACAACCCCACAGGTGCTGCACGTTGCTGTAGCATCACCTGGGATGTGGCTCCATAAAGCCCAGTGCAGCAAGCACTCAGTGGATTTTCCAGGTGCCCAGAGAGGCACACAAGGTTTCTAGACCAGCAGCAGCTCACATCTTTCTCCTTTCAAGCCTGTGATCAGCTGTTGTTACTCCAGTGTTTCCTTGCTCTCTTGCTGTTCTGTATAAAATCTGCATTGCTGGGGCTTGTTGCTTTGGGACTTACAGGTACTCCGCCTTTCTTCCATTTTCAGGGTTGTCTGGAATTGCAGTGAATGCTTATTGTGCCTGAGTTACAGAAAACGGGATTCTGTAAAATTTCAGTATTTGAATGTATGAACTTAACTGAAATTGGCTGCATGCAGACCTGTCATTGCAATGTACTCCACTGCATAAAATGACTGCAAACTTCTCCATGCAACCCTGCTCTGTGAGTATATGTATGTGCATGACACCACATCCTTTATTACTTACAAAACACATATCAATATTGTATTGATAAGTAGGCATTGATTTTTACAAGGAACATAAAGATTTATGAAAGTAGGCAGTGCCGTGGGGCTAAAACTATGAAAACAGTTTCTAGAAAATCTATGAAATATTTTACGTTTAAGATACAGAAAAATCTCCCATCCAAAATAAATCCAAACAGACAGCCCTTCACGGAAAGTAGATTGCTTTTGGTACTGGGCAAGGGCAAGATTCAAAGGCAACTGGTTTGCTACAGAATGGGACTCTGTCAAAGTTTGAACACAACTGGCTTCGTTTTTTGCTGCAATGAGTCTCAAGGAGGCTCTCAGCGGAGCAAGGAAAGTACAGGCTAAACACCCGCACAACGGCCCGAGGCTGGAAGGGCTACACTTAGCAAATAGGAGACATACCCCTGCCAGGATGACAGTGAAACTCTGCTGTTGCTTGGAGTAGGAAAAAGTGTATTTAGAGCGTGCTGATGCAGATCTGCTGGTAACAGCAAGAAGTCAAAGCTCTAGTATGGACCACCAGAGAGTTCCACGTCTGTGTTATACCACCCAGGACCTGGGATTACAGCAGTGCGTGAGAAGGACACATTTACAGTGTCAGTCTTTTTTTATGCTCACACACAAGGTAAATCTGGGGAATGATTTAGAAATTGTTTTACAGCAAATACCTCAGAAGCCAGCTCATGTGGAGGAAATGCCCAGTCTTAATTCTCTGGGATATCATACTCAACAATTGTCAAGAGCGAGCAGAAAAAGATGCTCCAGACTGCAGAAGCACAGTATATCCCAATACCACAGAAGGAGCATTACCTACGACATCAGAAATTCAAATGTGGTTTATACAGCCGATTTCCTCCCATACTGCATGGATTCCTAAATCCTGCAGAATACTTGGACTGTGGGCATGTGTACTTCTGCTGCTGTGTGGGCTGTACAAAAGGACAACGGACTTAATGTGCATGCGTTAGAGAGTTGTGCTGAAATGATCCTATACTTAGCCAAGGGGATAAGAATGAGAACTGGAGTGGTTTTAGAGAAGAAATACATCAAACTGGGAAAGTTCTGGTGATTCTGTTTGTAGCTCTTAATAATTAGCTGCTTCTACCTTTACAATTAATTCTTTGTCACTATTACTACTAACACTTTCAATTTCCTCCCTGTCTCCCAATGGACTCCAGCTCATTAATATGCAGCTTTAAGCTAGCATTGGAGCTGTCATGCATTTCAAATCTCCCCAAGGAAGCTTTTTAAAATTGTAAGTAAGACCCGATACTGGGACTTATTAGCACTAAACTTGGAAAGAAAGCTTCTGTGCAGGCAGTGATGACTCTTCAAGTTACAGTTGCTGTCACCTTTTTTATCCTGAGATTGTTATAAATGTGAATACCTCAAAGGACGTCTTTGATGCAACCAGCATTTCCAGCTCTCAGTCTGTGGTTTATGGGTAGAACTGGGCTTGTGCCAGCAACTCAGGTTTGAGTGATGAAGCTGAACTTCTGGGTCAGATTTAATTGCACCCATGCTGAGATAGAAGTCCACTGGAAGCAGCAGAGCAATAGTGCACCACCACAAACATACTGCGGTGTGATGGAGAAACTAGAAGTTTACATACGAGCTAAAAGACGGGTCACAATAGTCCACAGAGGTGCAATACCTAGGGCAAGAGCAAATTCCATGCTCAGTGCTTTGAGACCAGCTTTTGCTTGAACCTGCAATACTTAAAACTGCATCTAAGGCTTTGGCTCCTGTCCACTCACTTATATATGTCTGAACAGCCCCTATTTTTTCAGTTCTGTCTGGAACTTTGAAGAACAAATTAGTCTGATTTCTGAACTGCTAGCATAAGGGATTTGTCAGGACTAAGGTTCAGGCAGATTCCTGTTACTAACAGTTACAATAACTAAGGAATGTATGAACTTGAACTGGAGAGGCAGCTGCGGAGCTGCCTGTCATTGGTGTGTGGGTGATCCTGCTAACTAATCACCTTTCCTTAGCGAGACCTGGGGCAGGAGGGGCTGTGAAAGGAAACCTTATCAACTTCTACACAAGGGCATCTAAAGGGAGGGAGAAAGCTATTCCTCCATGTTTCCTGAAGGGGAAGGGTTCTTAGCAGAGCTTCTTGCTGGAGTGATACTATATTGCCCTTTACTTTGGCCACCACAAAATAGCAAGAACTGGAAAGATTTTAGCACCAAAATCTTCACCCTGGAGAATCTGGAATAGCTCAGCTTCCAAAAAAATTTCAAGATGCAATAAATCCTTTCTTGAATGACCCAAACCATCAGTAAATACTGACACATGGCAGGAGGGAGAGCTGATCCAACAGCAACAGGGCCATAGCGCAGGCTTGGCCAGTGAAGTCCTGCTAGACTGCAATGCCACCTTCTTAACAGTTCCCCAAACCTGAGGGGTGAGAAAATGGATACTTGCTACTGAGATTCTTCAGGTTCACATGACAATTTCACCACGTCCCGAGGTCCTGATTTCTTGATTAGAGGTGTTCTTCCTTCTCACCAGACACGACCCTACTCTGCCATCAGATAAGAACTGAGAAAGCCATGGATGGATATCCTCCTCAGGATCCTGCCATGTGGATGGGATCCATTTTTGCTCCCTACAGGGCTACTCCATCTGCTCCGGTGCCCCTTTGCCAGAGAGCACCTCTCCGTTCCATGCTGCTGGCAGACACCCGGGCAGCCAGTGCCTCCCGAAGCCCTGGGTCCGAACCCAGCTAGTGCAGGCTGCTCACCCAGGAGGCAGGAATGAAGGGAAGCGATGCCAGGTGGGCAGGAGCTGGCTGAGACCATGGCGTACATCAGGACAACAGCGGGGTCTGACGCCCACGGGAGCAGCGGGGCAGAGGAGCCGTGTGAGTGCGCCCTGCCGGGAGGCGACATCCACAGCCCTAAAAGCCCCAGCAGGCCTTCAGCCCTGGAGGAAGGCGCACTGACCGCCCTCTGCAGCCCTGCCTGGAGGAGCCCGATCCCCTCCCCAGGGTGGGCGGGCATGCCTCCGAAGGAGGGCCTGCCCCTGCACCCTGTTAGGGACGCCGTACCCCGGCGGGGCTGGCTGCTGTCCCGCTGCACCCCAGCGGGGCCGGGGGAGCTGCGGCCTCCCCCTTCCCCTCACCTCTCCCCACGCTCAACCAACGGGCACCGGCGGCCGCCACCGCCCAACCGGCCCCGCGGCAGCCGGCAGAGGGCGCCCGCTGCCCGCCAACGCCGCGCGGCCGCGCTTCCCGCCCCGCCCCTCAGCGCCGGCGGCGCCGCTCGCCCGTCCCGGGCCCGGGGGCTGTGGCGGGGCTCGGCCGGCCCGTTCCCGGTGCGGGGTGGGGGTTTCCGGCAGGCTGAGGGCGCTGCTGCCCCTTCCCGTAGGAAGGCTGTCTATCCGCCCTGCGCTGAGGCGTGCCGTCGGACGCAGGGTGATGATCGCCGGCGGAGCAAATGCGGTTTAGGCGGGCACAGCCGGCGGCTTGGTAATTAAAGGTCTGCTGGAAAACAAAGCAGATGTGCCGGTTCGCCACCGGCGTCGCTGAGCCCGGAGAACGGAGCAGTTGCACACCGCGGTGTGCGTGGCTGCCTCCGGAGCATACCTGCTCTGCAGTGCTGAGCGCGGAGAGCTCCTGCGCTACCTTGCCATCCCCGTCACGGCTGTCTACAGAGCGAACCACGGGAGGTCTCCGTGCGGGCTGCCCTGAAGCCCGTTCACGTACGGTCGGAGCCCGGTTGTATCGCCTTTGTTTGCCTGTTGGGTCAGCTTTTTGGAGGCACCTCTATAATGAGGCTGGTGCAGCCTGGCTACCTTGGGTGGCATTGCTTGTGTTGGCTTTAGGTGAAGGCTTTCTTAACCAGATAAGGAATGTCTGTTCCACTCTAAGGGTGATAACCTGGTGAAGTTGAAACACAGCAGAGTATCTTACACATCTTTACCACCGGCAGGGTATCTGTGAAAACAGAGAAGCACTGGGGAATTCCTTGCTCGGTGATGCAGTGGGCTGGTTTTGTTTCCTCGTGGCTGTTACAGCCCAGGTACATTAGGAATGCTGGAAGGATGCATTTATATGGAAGTAACAATAGGAGGTTGGAAAGGTGGAAGCAAGTCCCCTGCGTGTTCTGCCCTTGCAATTGCATCAACCCATCCATGTTATGACCCTATCAGGGGATCTGGCATTTAGCTCTTTATTGCATCCATTTCTGAGAAAATGGGCAACTTGTTTTGAGAAGAAAGATTTTTTTAGAGATGATTGTGCAGGATTTGAAATAAAAAAGGATATGTAACCAGATACGCATGACTCGCAAAAAGAAATCATAATTAGAAGGGAAAGATTAATAGGGACACAAGTCTGTAGAATTTCATTGTTAAGAGATCAATTTATTATGCCCTTGACTGCAAGTTAAATTAATACACGTAAAATTGCAACATAGAAAAGAGATGCCAGTGACTGTCATAAATACAGCCTGCTTTTCTTTCCTAGTTATTTAGGGAGGACTGGGAACGCTTGTGAAATCATGTTCATTAAAGCCCTGAATAGAGGCAACTAACCAATAACTGCGGTGGAAGCAACAAGGTTCCCCCACCCTTTGCAAGAAGAGGGGGGGGGGAAATCACAGACGTCAATCAAGAAATACTGCAAAATAAGATGGACCCTCCCGGCAGGCGCGGCACCGCGCAGACCTGCGGAGGGGCTCTGGCACTCTGCTCGCCGCCGGCCTTGCAGCTCCGCCGCTGACCGAGCAGCGCACGGGGCTCCTCCGCACGGGTCTTCCCTCCCCTCCCTTACAAAACTGTCAGGCACAAATGGGCAGGAGGATATTGGCTGCAAGGGACGCGGAGGCTCCTCCCAGAGTCTGGATCCCGATATTTTTGGAGGATTTCTTTTAACTCAGTTACAAACCTTGGTGAAGGAAACAAGTTGCCGCTGTAGCGGAGGCAGACAAGCGCCTCTGCTAGGGAGAGCGCGGCTCCCGCTTTCACCTTCCTAGAGCTACGTTGGATGCTCCGCCTGGCTTACGGAGAAGACCTGTGCTGCCTGTGGGGGGAACGCTGCTGCTCGGGATGCCGCTGCTTCTGCGAAAAAAAGGGTTGTAAGGGAATGAGAAGGAAGACAATGAGGAAAAACCGACGGGGAGAAAACCTCAGCCCCGAGCAATTTCCCGAGAACTGAAGGTGTTCTGGGGCCGAGCGATCCCGTCGGAGGCGGCGGAGGGAGCTGCCTGCCCGCTCCGCAGGGGACTGCCCGGGATCGGCTATTCCCTTCGGATGCGGACTGGCAAACCTGTGGGAAATTCTCCCGCCGCGCTGTGAAGCCACCATGAATTCAGTGGCTGGAAATAAAGAGAGGATCGCGGTCACGGCGCGGAGCAGAAAATACGGGGTAAGTTATGGGCGGAGGGGCGGCTTTAGCGGTGGCCGCCGCCGTGCCACGGCTCCCGCGCCCCTCGCCCGGCGGTTACCGGTGCCGCTGGCTACAGGCTCCCCCCGGCCCCGCTCAACTTCCGCGGTGCGGGGCGGCGGGGAAAGGGCGAGGCGCGGGGCGTCCGAGCGAAACTTGTCGCCTGCGGGCCTCCCTGCCTGACCCGCTGCTCCTTCTCCCGCTCCAGGTGACCGACCCCTGCTCCCCCACCAAGTCCGCCGCTCCCTTCTCCCCCGAGAGCTGGTACCGGAAGGCGTACGAGGAGTCCCGGTCTGGGAGTCGCCCGGCGCCGGAGGGAGCCGGCTCTGCCCTGGGCTCCTCCGGCACGCCGTCCCCCGGCTCCGGCACCTCCTCGCCGGGCTCCTTCACCGGCTCTCCTGGACCCGCCTCGCCCGGCATCGGCACCAGCTCCCCTGGCTCCCTGGGCGGCTCGCCGGGCTTCGGCACCGGCTCGCCGGGCTCCGGCAGCGGCGGCGGCTCCTCGCCGGGCTCGGACCGCGGCGTCTGGTGCGAGCACTGCAACGCCCGCCTGGCGGAGCTGAAGAGGCAGGCACTGAAGCTCCTCATCCCCGGGCCCGTCAGCAGCAAGGTGAGCGAGGGGCCGGGGCGGAGCGGAGCGCGGGGATGGATCCCGGTGCCGCCCGGGAGCGGTGGGAGCCGACCCCCAAAGCCGGTGAGGCTGCCGGCTCCCCTCTGCCGGTGCCACCGCTGAGGGTTGTCGGGTTTACTTGGGTTCTCGACTGCTTGGTCTTGGTGTCTTTTTCTGTCCCTTCCTTCCGTTTCATATGGAGCACGGTGCCACTGTCTCCAGAGGGCCCCCAGCCTTTGAGGGGCATTTGCGACAGTCCCTCAAGCTTGCTGTGTCCCGTCTCCCTCTTTCGTTGAATTCACGGTGGTTTTATGTTGTTATTTCCTGTGTATTTCTTGTTCCCAGTAAGGGGCAAGCAAGGGTGGGAATGCCACATGGGAATCGTTAGTCTCTCCCCCTCTTGTTGTCTTTGGTCCCTACAGGATGGACTTACAAAATGTCCTGAGATTTGCTATCCAACTTAGTGGTGAGGTTTTTACGGTCAGATGCCTGTGGCTTGTACTTCCATTGGGGCGGGACCAGGTGCAGGAGACACCCTCCTGTAGCCCCGGGTTCAGACAAGGCATTGAAACGCCGTGTGAGCCCAGAGGTCACCCAGGGAGGCTTTGTTGTACCATGTCATTGAACCCAGATCTCCGGGGTGTCATCAACACAGGGACAACTTGGTGATGTTTCTCTCTTAGAGAAGAGCTAAATGTTAGTATTTATTTATTTATTTTTAAATAAGATATTTGATATTTGAAGCTGCTGGACCTCGTGTTGGATTGGATAATCCAGTGCCCCAAGAGCATTTCTGAAACCTGGTCTCAGGTTTTAAAGCTGACTGGTCGTGGATAGAGTTGTAAATCTGCTTTCTACCTACGTTGAGGAACCTGGTACCTCCAAAGGCATTCTTTAAAATTCCTTAGGATTTTGCTTTCACTGTTTATTGTGCGTATAAAGATTAAGGGTAACAGCCCTAAAACAGTGACCAGCAGCCCTTGGTTGACCCTGTGCTATGAAAATAGTAAGCATTGGGTTCCTCCATAGCAACCCTGTGAGCACTGTATTGTGAATGGATCTACAGCTCCCAGAGTGTAATACAATGCAATTTTGTTTGCCTTGTTGGGTCCAGGTACTATCAAATGATAATATTTACTCTTCCACTTCAAAGAGTTTTCATTAGTGATTACAATAAAGAGGTATTTTGGAAAAGAGCCGACTGAAAAAGAGTCCCTGGTATTGCTGTTTGTGTTGTATTCTCCACCGTTTGGGATGTTTGAGAGGGAGTTGGTGCTCTCTTAAACAAAAGACTCACGGGTTGGTCATTACCTTGTCTCAAGAGCAGGTTTAACTGAATTTTCGTGGGAAGGGAAAGGTGGAAGCACTACTATTAATAGTCAGTTTAACCATACTAATACATGGTTGGTTCCCTGGGAAATGGCCCTGTACCAAATTCCTCACAATTTTCATGCTGTGTGATTTGGCAGTGATTACCAGCTGCACTTATAGGTGGGAAATTACTGGTACAGATATGGGAGCCATTGGAATAAGTGAGGCTGTGTGTGGAGGGAGGATGAAACATAACCATCAAGGCTTTGTTTTAAATACAAATTGACAGATTTTGCAGTCATGTAAAGATTCGTACAGGCTTGTCTTACTGTAATAGTGATAATTGCCCTTCCTAAGGTGCTACCCTTGTGCTACTATTGGAATTTGTTCTGTTCGCATAATTAGGCAGTGGTGTTGTACAGGTCAATCCTTATCCATGTCCGTAGTAAGCCTTACTTTTCTGCTTTCAGCCTCCTTACCTATGTTCCTTTTTTCTTCTTGCACTTCCTTTCCAAACCTTCCAGTTCTATACGACAGCCACTTGCACACATTGGATAGCAATGGTTTTGTGTTTAGGGGGAAGGAAGAGGGGTAGCGGTGACTTTCTGCCCTATTTGCTGTTCTTAATAGTACTTGCAGGTTCAGTCCTGCTGAGGTACCCCAGCTTCCTGCACACAGTTCCTTTCTGTGGATAGGTGCTACCTGGCTGTGATTATTTGCAGGAGCATCAGGAACATCCCTTTCTCTCGTCCTTTCTGGCTTATCTACAACGTTAAAAACTTCCTGGGCTTGTGATGTCTGGTTTCAGCAGATACTGTCCAGAACAGAGAGGCTTCTGTCTAGGTGATATGGGATACAAATATCATGGCTAGTGCCATTGAATCCTTTGGACCAGGTATGTTGTGCCAGTCTTGCAAGTTTGGTTTTGGTTTTTCAGGCATCCATAGGGAAGCATTATCAGTGTCTGCTGAGGGGGAAGCAGGATGTTGCTGTGAGCTTTGCCAGCTCAGGCAGGCCCTGTGAGCTGCCTTTTGCAGGTGTGACACAATAATGCTATGGGGTCACCCTCTTGGGAGAGATGTACAGGATTTCTTTCAAGAGTGTGGAACACTGTCATGCGTTGGGAAAACTTACTTTGGTTTGGGTTGAGGCTGGAGTTTACTATGCTGTGTTAATGTAACCGGAGTTTTAAGGGTCCTGTGAGGTCTGCTTCTGGTTGCTGCTACAGGAACAGGGTTTTGTTGTTTTTTTTTGATAGAATTGATTCTGCCACTGGGCTCATTGGAAGAAGGAGCGGATCACATTTGTAGTTCTAGGTGTTTCCTCAGAACTTCCAAGCCTCTCACAGCTCAAGGCTGTGGTGCCCAGTAGGACACAGCTAATCGGTGATATATGCCTTTATCAGAACAATTAAATGGAGCATTTAAAACACATTTGTCATCTTCTAGATGACAAAGATACAGATAATTACATGATTTTTGTTGATGCTGTTGAAGCCTAGAAATTTCATTAGCATTATAAATATAATCTGTGGCACCTGTTTCACATTTGCACGGGTTTTAGAAATTCGTATAACCTTGAGTTTTGTGTGTTGTAGACCTAGCAGAATATGGGGGTATCTGTGTTTTGACGTGTATCTGGTAGCAGATATTGGAGTCTGTGGTAACCTACCCAAACGTGAACAGACATTGACATTTCCTCCAGTGTGCGATCATGTAAAGATTTGTGTATACCAGCAGTGTAGTAGTATACTTAATTGCTGCATAAACAGACGACGCTTTATGTGTGAAGCTATGTACTGAAGCTTTTCATTTGGTACAGAGAAAGCCACACTTAACCTAGAGCGAACTGCTTCTGACTGGCTCATTGTTAGTGTTGAGCTTTCAGTTTTAAATACAAGCATTTTCTCCTGCATGTCAACAGGATGAAAACTTGGGACTTTTTTTTTTATATATGCCTCACCTTTGTGCCTCAAAAAAGATAGTTATGTTGCTTTATTTTACCCATTCCAAATGCCAGGTTTCCTGCCAATTGCAAACAGAAAAAATGCTAAAAGCTTGTTTCTTTTTCCCCTCTTGTGATAGAGGTGACTTAATGGTGTACAGCATTTGTGTGCATACAAGAGATTGTCTTGTGAGAATTAAATCTTACCGTAACCCCCATGTGGAGCACGTTTACAGGAAACGACTGACACAGGTGATTGTTGTAGTTGCACATTGCAGTTTGTAAACCGATTATCATACAGCATTTGCTGACCCTTGTTTATGGGGTTTTTGTACAGTGTCCGACAGTTGCATGGTGATAGGGATTGTCTCAAATTGCTAATACTGATTTAAAAAAAAATAACTTTTTCTTAGGCTATATTTTCAGAAAGGCATCAGAGAAAGTTCTAGCATAGAAGTTAATGGCATCTCACTCTCTGTTTATCAGAATTTGTGTGAAATCTGGTCGCCTCGAGTTCAAACCTGTGATACCCTCTGGCTTCAATGGAACACTAAACCTTGCAGGCATCTGACAAAAAAAAGATCATTAAGGTTAATTGAATAGTTGCTATATTTATGTGTATCAAATTATATTGTGTGTAAATAATCAATTAAATGCTAATAAAAATCATCCCAAGCTGGCAGTTACAGACTTGTTAGTATGGGATTCCAAAAATCCTGCATGTAGCCTTTAAACCGTGAGGTAATTTGAATGTGTAGACATGAATAGCTGCTTGGGCATGTTGTTGTGTCAGGAAGTAAGGGTACAGTTCTAAATCCTAGAGATCGATAGCACTGATGTTGCTAGGTGGTTTATATTCTGGACTATCCACTAGGTAAAAAGTCTGTGCTGCTTAATATAAGAATTGGGTAAATTGTGGTTTAGAGCAGTGTATCTGTGCAGAGGAAGAAAAGGGTACAGTTTTGTTTTCCTTTTTCATAAATGCTCTATCTCCTTTTTGCTTGCATGTTGTTGACTTAGCTTTGCTATTTCAGAGGTGTTCAGTAGCCAAAGACTTGACTAATAATTGTTAATAATGATGGAAGCCCCAAAG
>JBCJKH010045151.1:0-10824 GCA_039877255.1 Loriculus beryllinus | reverse complement strand
ATTATTATTATTGGTGGTAGCAGCAGTGATTTGTGTTATACCTTAGTTACTGGACTGTTCTTATCTCAACCCGTGGGTGTTATATTCTTTTAATTCTCCTCCCCATCCCTCTGGGGTGGGGGGAAGAAGGTGGTGTGTGTGTGGGAGAGCGTCTGCATGGTTCTGAATTACTGGCTGGGCTTAAACCATGACACTCTCTTATAGAGAGGGCCCAGAACTGAACACAGGTGCAGCTTCACCAATCCTGAGTATAAGGGGATGATAACTTCCCTAGTCCTGCTGGCCACACTATTTTGCATACAGGCTGGGATGCTGTTTGCCTTCTTGGGCACACTGCAGGCTCATGTTCAGCTGGCTGTCAGTCAGCACCCCTACATCCTTTTCTGCCAAGCAGCTTTCCAGTCACTATTCTGTATGGGTTACATGGGGTTGTTGTGGCCCAAGTGCAGGACCCAGCACTTCGCCTTGTTGAATATCATACCATTTGCCACAGCCCATCAATCTAGCCTGATCCCTCTGCAGAACCTTCCTGTCCTTCAGCTGATCAACACTCCCAGCCAACTTGGTATCATCTGCAAATTTACTGATGGTGCACTCAATCCTCTCATCCCTATTGTCAATGGAAATATTAAACAACACTGTCTCTAACACTGAGTCCTCGGGGACGCCATTAGTAACCGGTTGCTGACTAGATACGATTCCATGTATCACCACTCTTTGGGCTCTGCCATCCAGTCAGTTTTAACTCAGTAAAGAATACACCTATCCAGGCCATGAGTAACCATTTTTTTTTCAGGAGAATGCTATGGGAGACAGTGTTGAATGATTTACTAAGGTCCAAATAGACAACATCTACAGCCTTTTCCTCATCAACCACGCAGGTCACTTTGCCTTGCAAGTAGGAGAACTAAAGTTACAGGCCCTAAGGTATCAGCTTTGTTAGCGGCTGGGCAATGTTGTTCAATGGTTTTGGGAATTCAGTAAGAAGAATGTCAAAAGCTTGTCAAAAGTTATTTTATTCTAGTAAAAAACCCACTCACATTGGCTTGTAGTATGTCTCTGGAAAACGTTTAGAATTTCTTGCTGGTGGTATGTGTCAGAGGAGCTGTGTGTGCTGAAGATAAGATATCTGTATCCAGTGCCATATGACTGATGTAAAGCATCCATTCAGCTCTAGTGTCTGTAGGAATCTTAAATTTGGAATATAGTCTAAGTGTGGTAGCTTCCAAACGATTTTCAAGTGGAACTTGCTTTATATGTGTATGTTTCTTACAAATGTGTTTCAATCTGCAGATTTTCTGTGATCTATTAATCACAAACCTCTACTCTAACATGTGTTTCACCATGCCCCTAAATCACAAATACTTTGACATGATGGTTTATTTGCACCTGAGTATTTACAACAGCTTCTCTATGCCATGGGCTTGCAGAGGAACAAAATCCTACTCACAAGAATGTTTGGGGAAAAGCAAATGAAAGGAGACTTTGACTTCCACCACAGTAAATGTTTTCTTTTTCTGAAGGAGAGGTGAAAATTCAGTAGTTTGGGGGTTTCAACTTTGGAACTGTCTGAGCAGTCTACCTCAGCAGTAGAATTAATTTTCCCCAAGATGTGCGTGTTTCGTTCACACTCTCTTTCCCACCCTCATAATTAACTGAAGATAAATGAGGATTCAGGACCACAACTCCTCAGTTTCTGTGGACTCTTGTGTTTCTGTTGGGAATTACACATTTCTGTTATCATGGGCATGCTTGAAGATATGAAAGAAATGCCTGCAGTGCAGAAGAAGATGGTTGCTCTGCAGTCCTGGGCAGGCTTGACCTTTGCGTGGTTCTGTCCTGGCTCCTGTAAGAGTCGGTTGGGCAAAATCCTGTCTTACCAGTGGCAAACTTGGACTTGATTATGCTGAAGTTATTCAGGAGAGTGGGCTTCTGCCTTCTAACCAATAACCCGAATGATTGTATGCTACTATTTCAGTTGGACAGTTTTATTTTTCTCTACCTCTTAGCTAAATGAACCTCTGACCTGCTAAGTGCCAAATGCTGAAAGAATTGCTTGTTTACTCCATCTACCTGATGGACTCCAGCAGAAAGCTTAGTGGGCAATAAGGCAGTGTGGGTGTAAGCAGGCGCTGAACAGCAGGAATATAAGTCATTACTCTTCATTTGTCTATTACTTTCACTGCTTGTTTAATAGTGCTGGACAAAGAAAAACATTAATATCCTATCCAGCAGCCAAATACACCAAACTGGGAGTTGTAACTCGTGTGTTTTCCTCTTTTCTAATGGTATCATTAAAATTTAACAAGTCCTCTAAATCATGTTATTATTCCCAGTGTTAATATTGCTGAAATTGCTGGCAGCATTCCCACAGGAAGAGTTAACAGTGGCTGAGGTTGTGTGGCTGGCATTTGTTGCTCCGGGGGAGGTGTTGGGACTGGAGAAGCCCTGGCACAATGAAGTCTTTGGTAGCAGGGAGCACTTGAGATTTACACTCTTTTCTTTCCAGTTCATCTCTCTTTTTTCCTTTCTTAGCTCTCCCCACCTCCTTTTTTTCTCCCTGCTAGTCCTAAAGCTGTCATTTCAGCTCATACCTGTTAGATTGCTAATAGAAATTCCTAACAATAAGTCTGTATACATGTGTACCTAGCAGAAGGCATACAAGTGTGCTAGTCAATGTAAGTGTCAGATTTAAGAGATTGTTAGAGCATGGATGGCTTTTACTGGAGGTCGAGAAGGCTAACAAAGTGGGAGATGCAATTAAAATGGTATCTGTTAGAAAGGAATAGCTAGCTGTCTGGACAGACTGAATGTGGGGAAATGATGGGTAGCTGAAAGGCCATTAGTGATGGCTTTGTAAGCAGTTCTGCAGCAAGGGTGGTAAGCCTAAATTGGGAGCTGCTGTTTTAGCATGTCTAATAAGACTTCCTTTTTTTCCCGTGTGTCAAATCCATTTCTGAATAATGGCTTTGACAAAAATTCTGTGGGTTTTGGTTTAGATTTATAGGTGGAAGAAAGAGGTTATGGTGGGTGGGGTAGGTAAAAGCAGAAACTGGCTTAAGGGAGCTTTTGGGTACGCTCTCTCCCCCCCACAAAAACAGGGCTCTGCAAGATTCTTACAGCAGATTGGCGAATATGTTTTGGTGTCCAAAAAGACATAAGCTGTGAGAAAATGAAAGGCTCACTGCAAGAAGCACAGGGCTTTGGGAAAAAGAAGGTGGGCTACAGAGACAGATGGGGATTGAAGGTTGCTTTGGTTGATCCAGGCAGCAAAGGAACAATGCTTCCATGGGGAAGATGGCTCACTGGGGAAGCAAGGAGAAATGGGTGATAAACCTGAGTTCTTTAAAGGCTGACCTCACTGCCCATGCCTTTAAAGCTTTACAAAAATGATTCAGATGAAGGTTGTGGTTTGGGTTTGTTGTTCTTTTTAAGAAGGTATCCTTATAATTTTTCATCTCTCAGTCTCTCTCTCTCAAAACAGAAACCAGCAAGCAGCCAGAAGAGTAAAAGGCAATTAAACCAAAGTTGCCTTTGCTTTAATGCACTTCAGTATTTTTCATTCTGAAATTAGGTTTTCCAAAGATTAAGGTACTGGTGCATCCTGTGATCTAAGGATGTAACTAGATTTTCTTTCTTACATCTCATTCATTTGTTTCTGTTTTGTTTACCAGTCACAAAGACCTATATGTTCCATTCTGTCAGTTTGAGACCTGGTATAAGACAGGGACTCAACCCATTGCACTGAGTTTCATGCAATGTAGCAAGTAAAAGACCTATGTTTAGGTGCATCAGCAATAGTATGAATTTAGCCTGGCTTCTTCTTTCTCTGTGCCTGTCAGAAAGAAAAATATTGGTTTCCAAATTCATTTGAATTCTTATAGTGTTGAGTTTAGTAATGCTGAGGTATTATTATACTGGACACTGAGGGCACACTATTATGTAGTAGTACTTGTTCCAAATATTTTAAAAGCGGAGTAGAAAAGGCTAGGTGTGAGAGGTGAGCTAAAAGTGGCAAGAAGGCTGAATGCACTGGCACTGATGGTTCTAAATACAGCACTTTACAGACTGAAGTACTTTAAGCTGCCAGCCTCCTTTGTCAGTCATAGTTATTTAGTTCTTTCTAGCTTGGTCTGCCGCTGTCTTGCCTGTTCAGTATTCCACTTAAGTCTAACAAGAGATGAAACGTCCAAGATGCCTGCGTCCTCTAGGAGTCAGCTCTACTGATGTGAATACTTGTGTTTGCTGTTTATAAACAATGAGCTAAACAGGGGTATAAAGAGGAGGGCAAGAAAGGGAATGAAAACTGTTGTGACTTCTCTTAATTTGCTGTTCTATTTATCAGCAAAGGAAATAAATTGTCACTTTCTTATTCCAAAAGCGTGCACTTTGGACAATAGAAATTCTTTCAATAAGCACACGCTGCTAAGGCCCAGATAAGGAATATTTCTGTGCCTGAAATATCAAGGACTGGAGTGTGTTATGTGGGAAGCTGGTGTGGAATCATGCTGCTGAGGAAACTGTGTGTAGTAATGCGCATGGGTGACACTGATAAATGGCTCCTCTAAGCAAGCATCTGCAGCAAATTGTCAGACTGAGACTTCCCAGGATACCCTAGACCTCTGCATGAATGAAATCTCTGTTGTGCCATTATTTACCCACCTCCATATGAAATGAGAGGACAGGATTCATTGCTTCAGTGCAGCTTTTATATGTTTCCTCTCTTTACGTACACATATGTACACGTGTGTGTATGTTCCTTTTTTCTGTGCTGCTTTCTTTTCAGTGGCTGCAGACCTCCTAGTGTCTTCTTGCTGATTTAGCCACACAGCTTTGTGAAATGGGACGAAATGGCTTTGAGGGTAAAGGACAGGTCTTTTACTTATGGACATCTAAAATGAAATGTGTTCTCTGTATTGTGTTCTTTGGCCAGGTGCATGTATATTCAAGGTAAGCAGTAAGCATGGTTTGGTTTTGTTGTTTTGGTGAGGTTGTGGTGGCTGGGAAAGCAAAGGGAAAGGTCTTGGATTCTTTCATTCCCTTTTTGAAGGATTGTGATTACTGTCTTCAAAAGGCAGTGAGGCAGTTTGCAAATCTATTTTGCTCTGAAGTAGAGCCTCTCATCTTTTTCTTGTTACCACTGGACATCACTGATACATGAAAAGAATTGGACTTGCTCTTTGCCTTTCTTCAATATGTATTTCTCTGACTTCTTCGAGGTGATTTTCTAGAATAACTTGTCATTGAAATTGAAACTCTGGTAATTTAAACTTTAATGGAAAGGTCTCTTGACAGCAGGGTAGAATTTCTGGCCAATCTAGAAAAGAAAGCTATTTTTTCGTAGTTAATTTATACTCCCAGTACACAAAAATCAAGCAAAGTTCCCTGCTTTCCTCAATTCCAGCCAATACGTCAAACCTCAGAGCTCTGAGAACTGAATTTCTGTGGGTTTAGCAGCAAGGATATAAAATGGTAGTATCTGACAGAGCAGCGGAAAGGTAACACTGTGTGCCGGGGCAGAAGGGTTTATCATGTGCACATAACAGTGACCGCATTACATTTAACAGGCACCTTAGCCAAAGTTTGCTTTCCATGGAAATGTAAATAAAGTTTTCAAGAAGTTTGGGTGCAGCTGAGGTGACAATATATATGTGTCCTGTCCTGCCACCCCACTGTGGTGTTGATAGCTGTCTGCAGCTGTCTGCTCTACCCTGCTGCTACTGCTCTCTTAAATTGTTGCTTGACTATTAGAGCCCTCAGCTTCTTGCTATTTTAGCCTTTGCCCTCAGGCTATTTCTGTCTGTCTGGTTGGATTTTTGTAAAAAGCCTTCTTGTTTGCTTGTGATGTGGAATGGGACTTTCCTGACAGAAGTTTCCATAGGAAAAGACCTCTTTTAATCACTCAGTGGGAGAGGCCAGATGCTCTCAGAAGTAGAGTCAAGTGGTTTGTGACACTAAGATGCTCATGGAAGTCTCAGAATTTCACATAGTTGCAAATACTAACATCAGTGTGCCCATTATTGGAGTACATGCATACATCTCATCTCAGTAAAAGTCTGCTGCTTCTTTTTTTACAGCTGAGAAGAGGAAATACAGAACAACTTGGTGAAGTAATTAGTTGCATGAAAGGGAGTCCAAATTTCCTACATGCTTGTGCTCTTTTTCCTTTCTTGCTAGTGTCATCCATCCATTCTGTAGCAGCTCTTGTATGCTGGCTCAGCATTGGCTTTTACGACTCTGTACAGAGAGGAAGAAGAGAGTTGTGGTTTACATTTCAAAGCTGCCAGCTTTAAAGGGATTGGAACAGGGCAGTTGAATATATGTTAACTAGTTACCCAGTTATGACAAAAAGTCTTTTAGAAAGACCTTGACTTCTCCGATTGCTACCAGAAACTGGCTGTTAGTTTAAGAAGAAAAAAACCACCACATTGCTAATGGGGTTGGGTGATTTTTGGTGATTTTTTGAGAGTGTTTATTAATTCTGTTTCTTTTTTTCCTCCTACCTGGGACAGTTCATATCTATGAATAATTTAATTGTCCTTAGCTGTCTGCTGTTGTGAGTGGCATGCTGCTAGGCATTCTGTATTCATGTGGTATTTGTTAATGTTTGTTTTGTATTCTGTCTGCCTCTCTGCTTTTCCTGAGATCAAATGGATGATACAAGTGTTGACAACATATAAATGCTATGAAACTGTATCTGAAAGAACAGAAAATGGGGGGCTTTGTCATTTCATTAGTTAGAACATTAACTGGAATAGATTGTTTAGTGTTTTTCTTGCTAGTGGAGAAGTGAATGTTTATGTGAAAGCATGTTTCCTAATTTTTGAAAAGTTTGTCTAAAAAATGTCTAGAATTTAAAAGTAACAATCTGTACTGACTTACGTAATATTCTTGAATTGTTGTTCCCTATCTGTTTTCTATCACAGAATCATAGAATAGTTAGGGTTGGAAAGGACCTTAACATCATCTATTTCCAACCCCCCTGCCATGGGCAGGGACACCTCACACTAAACCATATCACCCAAGGCTCTGTCCAACCTGGGCTTGAACACTGCCAGGGATGGAGCACTCACAGCTTCCCTGAGCAACCCATTCCAGTGCCTCACCAACCTAACAGTAGAACTTCCTTATATCTAACCTAAACTTCCCCTGTTTAAGTTTTAGCCCATTACCCCTTGGCTTACCACTACAGTCCCTAATAGAGTCCCTTCCCAGCATCCTTGTAGGCCCTATATAGGTACTGGAAGGCTGCTATGAGGCAGGCTTTCTCAGCCTGTCTTCATACGGGAGATGCTCCAGTCCCCTGATCATCCTCGTGGCCCTCCTGTGGACTTGCTCCAACAGCCCCATGTCCTTTTGATGTTGAGAACACCTAGACATTCTTTGTTACTGTCATTATTCACAAGGTTTAAACTATGGAAATGCCAGATTTCAGATTTTAATTCTTATCCTCTCATTGAGGAATGTGTTGCTTTAACTGTGCTTGTCATGATGTTTGTCAAGCAAAGAAAAACATCTTTTTTTCTGTTTGCTTTCTTTTTGATCCAAACATAAGCATTATTATTAGTATTCCAAACACTTATTTAGATCCTGTCTGTAATCCTCATGCACTTCAGGTTGAGACCCTGAAATCAATAGGCAAAAAGCTCACTGCTGTCTGCAGTTTTGACAGTGAATGGGAAACCAGGCCAGTGCCTTACTGCAATCCTATAGAATGAACCCAGAGATGAGTATCACTTACGAGAAAGCTTCATCTTTTAGAAAAAAAAGAGTTAAGAACAAGAAATAATATTTGCTATCCACTTAACGCTTGCTTTCCTGCTGGCTGTTACATTAGTAGTTTCTTTTTAAGGTAAGGTTGAAATTGAGTGTTTCAGTATATGCTGCTGCTCTAAAAGCCTCCATTTCTGTAGATATTTTGGTCAAGTTCCTCAAGGCTGTTTATCTTCTGGTGTTTTTTAATGTTGCCTACCACAGCCTACTATATGTCGCTAGGCTTCATATAAAAATATTGCATAGATCCATAGGCAGCAAAAGGTCTGAAGTGCTTCTGATGCTGGATGCACCTAATACAGAGGAATAACTTTCTATAAAGCTGACCCCCTTGTTCCTGGACAGCTGGGCTGCAGGTATGTACTTGCTTTGCTTGGCCAGTGCCTGGTGAGTCCTGTCCTGTAGGTCTTGTTTCTGGATGTAAGCCAGGTGGCTGTGGGTTCTGAGGCTGGGCATCAGCATTGCAATGCCTCTTGAGACAGGCATGTTTGGAGGCACTGTTCTCACTGTGGGCAGCACTGGATGTGCTGCCTCTTTGTCCGTGGAATGGTTTGTTAGGCTGCCTTTAATTTGAACCATCTGTGGCAACCTGCATGCTCTGTTAAAGTACTGTTTTTATATCAGACTTCCAGAAGCATGCTGTGACTGAGCTGGAGACCAGCATGGGAATTAAAGTAGAAAATCCATGGGAAAAGTATTGCAGCGCATGTACAATTAACTGGAAAATAATGATATTAATTGTAAACTGTACATCTAGCACCAGACTCCATCTCTGTTTTTATTCTGGCAACCGTAGTGACTCCAATGAAATTACAGGGTGTAAAAAGAGAGTGAAATGTATCTGTAGGTGTTCCAGCATTTGTTAGAGGCCTCCCCTCTGCTGGGTGAAGCAGTACTGGAGTCTGTGCTTCCCTTCGTTATTGTCTGTTGAAGGATCCTGTCAGGCAGCCTGAGGCTTTTTAGAGCACCCGAAACATGGAGTTAGCTGGCTACAGCCCTGTGCTGTCTTTATATACTGCTGTTTCTCTTCTTGTAACCAGCAAACACACAGTGCACCTCTTTCCTTTAAAAAAACATCTATGCTGTTTTAACCTCTCTGCCCTGTTTTCTGCTGTTTTGATAATTTTATTTCCCCTAAGTAATGACTCACCTGGATAGCATTGCTGCTGGCTCTGTGATTATAGCAATTAACTCTAACCCTAAGGAAATGGCTTGCTATGTTGCCTGGCAGCCAGGGTCTACAGGAGGTGGTAAACCAGAATGGTTCTGACTTTTCCTTCATTTTAATCTTGCTATTGATTAGCAAGGGAAGCAACTTACTGTGCAGGATCTTACACATTTTCAGGCTGCCTAAGTTACCCCAAGATCTGTTGACTTGTTTTCTCAGTGTTGCTGTGAATTCTTTATAACTTGTAGCAAACCGCAAAGGCTTTGGTGGTTTTGTAAACAGGGCTTCTTAAACCTGGCTTAAAGACATTGAGAACTACAACTCTAATCACTGTCGTAACACATTTCTTCTTCTGCATGTTAGACTTGATTTTTATAGTGGTGTTTAGCAAAGTCTTTCATTCCGTGGTAGAGAATCATGAAGATACAACTTTATGTGAAGTTAGGGCCTTGGGAATACATTATTGTCTCTAGCAAGCTTGCTCACACACTAACTAAAAGCAGATGTGTAAGCAACGGTTCTGAACATCGAACAAAGTGGGAGTGAGCAGTGCATGTGTAGGTATCTGAAAGAATGCCTCACTCTGCATACCAGGTGTTACCAAAGAGCACCTCTCAACTAACATCACAGGCAATAATGTGAACAAGCTGTCTGCATTGGGAGAACATGGCACAATTAAATTGTTATAGGGCTAACTACAGCTTGCTGAATTGGCTGTGTGAGAGGAAAGGTAGATTGACCTATAAACAAACACAGGGCTAATAAAGCTACAATTTGTTTTTGTACCCTCATCACCCCTTTTAATAATTCTTTTACCTAATGTCAACACAGATGGAAAATTGAAACCAAGGTCACTGATCCAATTTTGTGGAATTGGAAAGGTGCATAGTATATCAGCGCTGGAGTGCTGCCAGGCTTTATGGTAGATGTTTTAGATTGGAAGGAACTTCTGGAAGTTGCCTATTACAGCCTCCTCTTCAAAGGAGGGTGGACTTCAGCATTAGAGTAAATTGTCCTGGGGCTTGTGCAGTGAAGTTAAGAGTATCTCCAAGGCTGGAGATTGTACAGCCTTTCTTGGGCCCCTGTTGCCTTGCTTATGCAGTCCTGTCCTCTTACATGCACATTCTTGCCTTGTCTCTTGTGCCAGCACTTACTTTTCTGACCTTGTGGTGAGATTGTTGTGGAGTTAACCTGGTAAAACCAACCTCTTCCCCAAACCTCTGGTACTCTCAAAAAGGGGACTCGGTGCATGAAATGTTACTCAGTAAATCAGACCTTGTTTTCACCTATGTTCTCCTTCAGTCTGGAGATATTTATGGTTTCTAGAGCCAAATATCTGCACGCCCAGCTGAATGATTAAGACATGAACTGCTCATCTGATATCAGAATATTTGTAAACACTATGACTTTGTGTAGCCACAGGCAGATGATTCCTTTCACTGCGCTTTATGACTGTATGGTGAAAAAATTCATTTGTAACTAGAGGGGAAAAAATCCATCCTTTTCATATACTGCAGTCTTACACTCCTGTTAGCATTCCTTTTTTTTTTTAATGATTAATAAAAAATGAGCAGAGGTGCCAATTTGATCTGGAGACTGCTTACCCTTAGAATTACTCTGAAGGCAGGGACTTTAGTATGGCAATGCGAATAGATGGACACGTACAGAACTAACAGTAATAACAATCTAAATAGTGCTTCATGTTCTATTTATGTGTGGCCCAGAGTGACCACTTGCAGTAACAAAAGCTGGATTAAACGCCATCTAATTGAAGGTCTGGAAGAAGAGGAAAGGTACTTGAGAACCATAAAGGCATCTTGCAGACATATCTGTGAAAAGATGTGATTTAACCCTGCTGAGATCAGGTGTTTGTGCAGGGCTGT
>JBCJKH010045150.1:0-43851 GCA_039877255.1 Loriculus beryllinus | reverse complement strand
TTTCTCCTCCCCCCCCCCCCCCCCCCCCCCCCCCCCCCCCCCGTCGGCAGCTCGGCCCCGTCCGTCCCGGCGGGATGCGCCTGTGTCAAAGTCACGGCAATGCTCGAGTGTCCTGGAGCAGTTGAGGCTTCCATTTTGAGATCCTCCCAATAATGGGATCCTTCCTCTCTATTCCACCTCCACCCCGGCCCGGCAGCGGGCACAGGGGTTTGCGAGAGGCGGCAGGGGTCTGGTGCCGGTGGGTTGTTTACATAAGCTGCGTTTGGGGCTTAGGAGTGCAATAACACACCCCAAATACCGTCAGAGCCGGCAGGAGCCACGTACCGGTTTCATCAGAGCGGCTTTGCCTGGGTGCAGGCGATAGGATTCAAAACTCGACTGCAGATTGCTTCTCCCTTCGTTCTGCTATTGCAGTGTCTGTGCTCATGTGTTATCTGCCCGTGGGGATTGTCGTTTCCTTCCTGAAGTCCTTGATAGAGTGGAAGATCTTGCTCCCAGACCCTGCGTTCTCACTTTGCACTCAGGATTAGTTGCCCGTTTACATGTTTGCTTATTCCTCGTAGTTACAACCCTAACCCCTCCAAAATACATATTTGAATTTACTTTTAGTTGCAGTATCACGCTGTTTCCCAACAATATCGTTAGCTGTGTACAGAAGTTGAACATTTACCACTCAGAGCCACGGTCATAAACCCATCACATTCGTTCTTGCTTCAGGCTTCTCTGGACTTGTCTTTTTTGACTCATTGAAGAGCATTTCTCCGTACACGGGATCTGTCTTTTCACCCAGTGGAGTTTGGGTTGGGGGCTTTTTTTGACCTCCTAGAAGGCATAATTCTGTTTGGACTTCAGAGTATTCCTTTTTTCACAGCTTAAGGAATACCAGCAAAAGAACAACCCCGGAGCAACTGCAGGGACAAAGAAAAAGCGCAAAACTAAAGAAGACAGTCGACCAGAGACCCCCCCCATCGACGACCAGCAGCCTCCAGAGAACGTGAGTGCTCATCCCTTCTGCCAGATCATTTCCCACCTCCTTGGTCTTTGGTTTTCCAAACAGCGTGGCTGGGAATGGGAAAGGGCTATGGGGGTGTGATAGATGAATGAATGGTGCAGGTGCCTGTGTGGCCAGGGTGCTACAGCACTACAACAGTTGGCAACTATCTGTCCTGGAAGGTACACGCTAGTCAGGGTACGTGCTGAAGCGGTATCTGATGCGGTCACAGAGCCCTGGGTGCATCCAGAGCTGCTGGTTTGAGGTGCATGCTCCGATGGAGGATGCTGGTTTCTTTGCCTGCCTTTGATTGACATTTTCTCTCTTTCCTTCGCTGAGCCGTTTCTCTTATCCCTTTTCTTTCACCTCCTTTAGATTCAGAACATTCTGAAGGTGCTGGTGTCAGACCTTAACCGCTCCAATGGGGTAGCCATACCCTCATTGGACAAGAGGAAGGTGAGGCAGTGCTCGTGTCCCTCGCAGTCACTCCCTCTCCCTACTGCATGCTTCGGGTTCTGTTTACACTGACCTCGAGTTCTTTGGATGGAGCCTTATCCTGACTGTCAGTTGCTTGAGTTTTGTTGCTGTTTTCATTAACATGGAGCTCTTCATTACCATGCATTTCCATTGCTCGTGCTTGTTTCCTTCTGCTTTAGGTCAAACTGAACATGTGAAAAAGTGAACCTTGTCAAAAACTTTTCCTTGAGACAGCTGAGCTTTGAGGAGAACCGGGAATTTAGGCAATAAACTAAGGAAGAGGTGGTGTTTTCTTAGTCTGTATTGCTCCCATTCTGTGTGTCATTGCTTTCTTTCCTAGAGCCTTGTTTCTGAAGGGCATGTTTCTGCTCATCTCCAGGCAAAGCAGCTGCCCAGGGAAAACTTCCTAGTTATTCCAAACAGCCTGTTTTAAGACAGGCAATGAGACTTGCACAGCTGATGTACAGTCTGGCAAGGACCACGGGTTTAAATGTGTTTAGGCAGGAAGTCAGATACCTCAGGTCAAGTATTTGCAGACTTTAGCGTCCTCACGTTCCCAGGCTTCTCCAGAGGAAAGGGCAGTACATCAGTAAGAACAGAGATGTGTTCAGGAGCAAACCTGAACAAACAGCTTTAAAAAACCCCAACCTATTTTCAGTTTATTTAAATAAGGCTCCATTTGTGATAGAAACTCAGGGAAGTCAAACTGTGAAACCTGCAGGATGGAATGGAGTTAGCTCTGAATTGCCTTTGCATCAATTTGCTCCTGAAGACACAGCAGCTCTTCTGCCCAACACGTAGCGAACAGCAGGAAGTTCTTCCAACTAGACCTTGCTTGTGTAGGGTGAGTGAGGTGCAGACACCTTGCCAGCTTTGAGGGTGCTGGATGTGCCTGTCAACAAGCAAGGTTGAATTGTCACTTGTGTCATGGGGAACTGCTCTCAGTTAATACTCCTGAGTTTTATCTCAGACTTGTTTCACGTTGGAAGGTGAGATGGAGATGGGTGGTCCTGTGCTGCTGCTGAGGTGGCCTTCCAGTGTCTGCAGCTTTAGTCCAGTTCTGCTATTGGAGAGTTTAGTACTTCTATTCATTCTTGTTTTCCCATTTAGCACACACACCCCCCCCCCCCATCAGGGAGAGGTGTACTGTATCTGATTGGCTATTATGGAATTTGTGGATTTAGGAGTAATTTGAAAAGTAATGTCTAACTGCAGTATGTAATGAAAGAAGGATTTCTCCTTCCAGTTGTTGTCTTGTAAAAACCCTGAGTCAGGAAAATGCTGTTCAGAAACTCACTCGATGCTAATAGGGCAGAAAAGCCACTGTTAGCATCTGAGCTGCTGCTGCCATTGGTGTCTTAATGAGAGGCAGAGCCCTCCCATCTCACCCACTTGAGCTCTCTTGGCTGTGAAACACAGGAAAACCAGCAAAATAGGAGCCTTTGTGTGAAAGCAAATGGATCCTACTATATGCTAAGCTGAGCAGAATTACTAACTTCTCATTCGACATTACAGACCCTCACAATGCATAATTTAGTCTCTTCCTTTGTTTCCAACAAATTCAGCTGCTCAAATAGTTTGGGGCTTTTTGAAGGAATTATTTCTAAACTGCTTCTTGTGGAGGAAGAGGGAGTTGTTGTGGTCAAGGCACGTTAGTGGTTGAAGCATTAAGCTAAAACAATGTCTTGGTCAATAGAAATTGAGATGTACTGGGGAAGGGGTTCCTCTTGTCCACCTGATGTTACATATTGATGAGTGTCTGAACCAATAAAGGTGAAGTAACCTGTGGCTGGAAGAAGTAAGGGAATTCCTGACCTTCCTACAAGCACCTCACATATATTGCTCCTTGAGCAATGTATGTGCTCCTTGAGCACAAGGATCTGTCCTGCTGGAAAGAAATGGGGAGAATTCTGTTTGTTGCCCTCTGCAATCTTTCAGCTCATTGCTTTCATTAAATCTCACTAAATGTCTTTGCTGTTCCTGTATTCCTCTTGCTGCTTGATTCATGAGTGAAGTGCTGAGCAGGTAAACAGGGAATGCCAAGAGATTTCTTGTCTCCTGTGAAGTGCCAAGGAGGGAGTGACCGAAGTAAGAGGGAATTCGTTCAGATGGAATTGCAGAGAGCTGCAGTGTTTTGGTGGAGTTGAATGTTACAGAATTATCTCATTTGCTTTGTAGGGTTTTTAATGATGACTTAGCAGAGCTGGCTGATGAAATAAAACATCTAGATGCCATAAAACATCTGTGCATGTTTTAGGGGGCCTTTATAGCTCTCTGATGCTGTACAAGGTAGATGAAATAGTCCAGTTTGGCTTGGTAGAGGTGTCATCAGATCCTCTTCATCCTCCCACGAAGGTTGGATGAGAACTTGCATCGCTGTCCAGAAATAGCTTTTTGGCCCTTCCTTTTCCATTTAGATTCTTGTAGTCATGGGATTCATAGCACCAGCAGGGCCACAGGCACCTGCTCCCAGCCTCACCGACTTCGACCTGTTCAGAAATGTCCTGCTTCTAAACCTGTGGTTCATGACATGCCACAGGTTTCACTGATCTTGAGACAGAGCCTTTGAGTTTGACCAACCCAGTTTCCAAGTAGTCACTAACCTGTTCTTTCCCATCTCAGTTTGCATACAGTGATCCGTGTTTTCCCCAGACGCATCCTGAAGGCAGTGCTTTTCAAGGCAGAGTGACAGCCATCTGGCTGTGCCTTCGCTTGCGTTTTGGGGGACACTTTGCAGTGAATCTAGTGTGTGAACTTAGACCTGGGGATATTATTGCCTGTGTTAAAGGAGTTCGATTATGGGACACTGGCTCTGAGAGGTCTCACGTCTAGGACAGTGTTTGTGGGTTGATGCAGTCACCTCTTTGCTCTGGGGAGAACACAGATTCCCTTCCACATGTTTCCTAGTGGTTGATGGCTCACATCTGTCTAGTTGTCACAGGCAGATCACAAGGTGGTGTGTTCACGTGTGGTGTTGTTCACTGTGCATGAGGGCTGTAATTCCTGTATGTGTTTTGTGACAGGCATACTTTGACAGTGATGTTGCCACTCGTAATGCTGAACAGCTTGCTGCCGATGTCCCTGTGCTATCTAACAGCAACAGCCTACCTAGTTGTGGTTCTGTTCTGCCTGCTCCTGGGAGCATGCAGCTGACACAGGTTTGTGAATTACCCTGACTATCGCCACTGAGCAGTGGTTAGAAATACCACTTCTTGTTTTGAGGAAGATGATCTTCATGAATATGACTAGCTTAGATTTTCTGCTGTTAAAAATACTACATCCTGCACTCCCCATCCCGTCGTCATCTGTCTATGAGAGCAGAGAGAGTACTAGCACACACATGCCCCTGCAGCTTCCAAAGCTGTTTTCCTTCCTGTTCTCTCCTATTTCATTAGCAGAAAGTACCCTTAATAAGACAGAAGGTCTCCAGTCAGCTCAATCTGTGTTTCCTTTCACTACTTAAAGATGCGGTTGAAGGTTTTTCTAGCAAAGCAAAGTGGTGATTATGCTGATAAATAGTAACAGCAAACATAGAGCCTGGAACACTGAAGTTCCTCTGTTCCAAGAAACCCAGGCTCACACCACTCAGACATTCTGTGTAAGCCAGGACTGAGTTGGTGGCTTGAGGTTCATCTTCCTTCGGGAAGCAGTAATTACAGGTACCATGGAACCTGAGCCCAGATGTAATCAGGTGTTAGTGTGACTCCTATCTTCTTTTACAGGCTTGTAAGTTTTTGTGTTTTAATCCACAGATTCATGACACTGAGGATCATAAAAATGCTTTGGATGAGAACAGGTGAGTGTGTGTGTTTATGAGTTTTGCAACAGGACCCCAACACATTAAGGTCTGATTGCTCCCCAGTGCTAACAAGATTTGGGCTGTTCTCTGGGAAACCCTTTAATTTCATTTCATTTCCTTGTTCCCAGGTCTTTCTCCTCAACAGAAAGTCTCCGGCAGTTGTCAGAACAACTCAATGGCCTCGTTTCTCAGGTATGGCCTCATTTGATCCATTTGTCTTATTAATTCTCTTGATGTTTGATGTGGAGCTTTGAGCAGTCAGCTCAAGAAAACACTCTTCAGTCTTAGAGGTGTGTTCAGTCACACCTTCTCAGATTTAAGCACTGAGAAGCAAAAAATCCTGTTTTAGGAATGTAAAGTTTCAGCAGTAGGAAGAAAAGCCAGAGTGGGATGAATGAACAGTATGTATTCATGGAAAGAGGTATTCTTGATTCAGTAGAAAAGAATCTGAATTCAGTCTGCATAATTCACATCAGCTTGTTACAGGGGGAGACTGTCCTTAGCTAGGAAAGTATGTTTTCTGTGCCTGTTTGTGGTAATATGAAGGGAAAGGTGCTGTAAGAAGTATTACTGTGATAGTAGTGATTTGTTGCCTAGAGGAATAAAACTGACTTACTTGACTGGTTTGCTTCTAGTCTACATCGTATGTGAATGGTGAAAGTGCTGTTTCTTCCACAAACATTAAGGAAATGGAAGTAAGTTCTTCTCAGTTTATCTTTTCTTCCTTCTTATTTGCTACTGTTGATCTCTTATCGTGACTCTGCACTTAGAGCAGTGCCAATGAGACCTGACTGCACACTTCACAGACATCATTGTCAAGTGTGGGCCTGTGCTGTAACTGGGTAGTTGTGATCTACAGTAAGAGATGGGTACTGGAGGTGTTTGCAGTTTGGGGACTGGGGATAATTCACCTTCCATGCAACCACAGTTCTCATTTTTGATTCAGTTTTATGTCAAAACGAAGCCTCAGCAGAAATGGATAAAAAATACCAAAGTGTGATAATGATTTATTTTTCTGTCCTTTTTAATGATTGCTTTTTTCCTCCCCTCCTCCTTTTCTGCTCCTTACTTTTTCTCATGTGTGCATGTGCCCATCAGACACGTTACCAGGAGCTGGCAGTAGCCCTGGATTCCAGCAATCTAACTAACAAACAGCTCGTTACAAAGATAGAGGAATTGGTAAGAAACAATCCTACCCACCAGTTTGCCATTGTCTTTGCTGCTCCTCCCTGCTCTCTGGGTGTCTGCAAGGCTATGAGTTCTCTCATGGTGCCACAGGGAAAGCTGCTTATACAGCACTTTGTAAAGAACAAAGTGCTTAGACCAAAGCATCCTGATAAACCAGGGATTTCTGGTCCATAACCCTGAAGTACAGACTTCTAGTGCTGGCAGCAGTGGAGAAACTTGTTTCTGCAGGTGGTGATGCTGTTCTAAATTTATCAGCAGAGTGGGGGCAATAGGTCTAAGAGAGAACCTGGGGCTGGTTTCTGATCATATCCTCAGCTTCCCTTGGCACCATGAATGAACTGCTTTGTCCTGTGGCCTGCATGGGTTCCTGCTTCTGTTTTTCAGCCTTGGGCTTTAACACTGCAAGACATGGAGCTTTCCCCCATTTTCTGTCTCCCTAAACTACACTTTTCCTGAAGCTCAGCATTTCCCAGTGTACCCCTTGAGCACTCTTGGTTTATTTTTGGTTTCATGTTATTTTTGTTCTATTGATTCTTTTTGGCTTTTAGCTGGGCTGCAGAGGTACCTGGTATAGTGCACTGCCCACCCAAGATTCTCCTTGTTTGCCTGGAATGATGTAGGCCCTTCGCTTTTCCTTGCTTGTGTTGTGCATGGGCACTGCTAGAACCAAACCCTCTTAACTCATCACCCTTCCATCTGCAGTCATGTTTCAAAATTCACTGAAGTGGCAGCAGTAAAGAAGCTGTTTGGCCAATGTTCATTGTGTGGGAAGGGAAAAAAGTGCCAGTCCTGTACCTCACTTATGAGGCATCTGTGAGAAAACTGCCAGGGGGACAACAGCAGCAAACACAGCAGCACAGTTTGTGTGGCAGCCTGGGCAGGCAGCTGCTGCTTTGGGCTCCTTCACTTCGTATCTAAAGATGCATTGTGTGCGGTCAACAAACCTCTAAATACTTCACCCATGAGGTTGAAATGAGATGGGACAGAATTAGCCCTTTTCCTTAAATCTGGCTTCGGTGCTGTCTTGTACCACCTTTGGCAGAAGCCTGCCAATGTAAGTGTGGCTCTGCGTGACTCAAAGGCCAGTTGAAGCGGGATGAAGGTCTAAAGACTCAGCTAAAGGAAAAAAAAGTGGGCTTATTTGTTTGGGTTTTGGGTTTTTTCTAAGCATTTTTGGTGATCATCATAATAGAGCAGGATTGCTATGATGAATTGCATCCATGTGGGATGCAAGTTTAACTGAAGTTGATGCTCAGATACAAATGTACAGGGGTTTCAGTAGTGCTATTGGAGAAGAACTGTGGTAATGTACTGAGCAATGAAAAACATATCTGCCATATAAAGTGTCTTAGTGAAGGGAGCCCCAAATCTGTTATTTTTTTAGCCAAGGTGATGTTCCCAGTCTTGTACAGAAAGGATAATGGAAATTCTGTTTGTATGCATGGGGCACGTGTCCTACTTTGTTAAAGTGAAAATGTGTTTCAGCAATATGAGAATATTTGCCCTTAATACATCAATTGTCTTCCATAGAAACAGCAGAACGAAGAAGCAGTGAATCAGCTGGAGAAGGTAAAGTGTGTCCTATTTTTGGGTACGTACAGAAATAGGTGTCTGTTTTTCTGAGGAGTAAAAAGCCCAGTGAACTGTGGCACAGGTGTGTGTCATCTCATCTTACGTTACATGCAGTTTCATCTGTAGCATAAGGTTGAATATTTTGACTACATGAGCTAAACCTGGCAGGTACCGTTCTTATTTTGTCAAAAGCTCATATTTAAAAGCTCAAGCATTGGAGGAGCACAGTGGAGGCAGGAGACCACAGTTTAGGTCTGTGCCAGGAGCTTGCATTCCAGACACTGCCGCAGTTGTGCCAGCAGTGACTGCGCTATGCTGTCATCGCTGTTCCGGGATGGATAAATAGTGAAGTAGTTGAAATGATGGAAGACTGAAGCACGTCTTTAGAAATCCTGGTATCATTTAGATGCTGGAAGTACTACCAGTGGGTTCACTGCTTTTTTAGTCTGACATAAACCAGCAAGGGTTAACTGGTTATGTTTGTGGTGTTTGTTTCTACAGGAAAAGAAGGAGTTTGAACAGAAGTTTTCCAAGGAGCAAGCAGCACTGAGGGAACAGCTCCAGGTAAGACAGAGCCTCTATTACAGTAAGATTAGCTTCTGCTGTTTTCTGCATTACTGACCACTCATAGTCTTTATTCTGGGAGCCATGAGTCCATTCCTTCAGGAAAACTGAGAGAGTCAGTCAGCCAGACTGTGCTTAACTGCATGAGTTCTTTACCTTTACTGAATTATCCTTTTGTGGCAACGATGATGTTGCAGTTACAAGTAAAGAAGCTTTGCACTGAGCTGATCTTTCTTTCCTAAAGGTTCATATCCAGACAATTGGAATTCTGGTTTCTGAGAAGTCTGAGTTGCAGACAGCCCTTGGACATACTCAGCAAGCAGCACGGCAGAAATCAGGTAATTGAGTATGAGTGCTCCAGCTCATGCTGGTGCTTAAACTGTGGATGTCAAGTCCCAGGCATGATAGCTGCTGGCAGGCAGCTCACAGCACTCCTTAATGAGCAGTAGTTGGCACCGTCACTGCTTCTGTCATCATGGCTACCCCCAAATGGGAGCATGTTGAGCCCATGGCAGTTGAGGTTCTTTTGTGCATCACTAAAGCCTTGTCAGCCCCGTTTGGGCCTGATGACTGCCCCAGACTGTTCCTTTCTGACTCCCATTGCTTTTAAAACTTAGTTCCCTTTTCACTGCCCGTCCTCCGACACAGCTGTCATGTTAATGTAGATTTTACCCAAACCTTTCATTCTGGACTAGATTTGAGTAGTTTATTCTATTAGGAACCTCCCCCCCCCAACTAGCATGTTATCTATTCTGCAAAGGAAGTTTCGTTACCCTCCTCTAAAAGTGAGGAAGGCATTCAGGAACTTTGTTGCCCAGAGCTGCTATTGAATCACCTGTAGAGCCACGAGTGGAACCAGGTCCACTGATTTACAAAGCTTTGTGCTGCCTTAAGAATTTGTTGACAAAGTAGAAGGTGCTGTTCAGCCAGTTCCAAAGAGCTCTTTGTCATCTAGTCTCAACTGTCTCTGCTCTGACTTGTTCAGGAGAAGTGGAAAGCCTTGCTGCTCGTTTACATTCATCTCGCCAGAGGGTATCAGAGCTGGAACGTACTTTGTCCTCCATCTCTATGCAGCAAAAACAGTCAGAGAAGGTAAGAGTCACCTCTGTTCATGCTTAACCAGCAGTTCTACCTTTGGCTCTTTGCTTGTCATTACACTACTGTCATCCATACTTAGAGAAGAGGCAGAAATTAACCTTGTATAGCCCTGCACTCTCCATGATCAAGGCAAACTTCATGCAGGTTTTTGTGACCACTAATCATACGGTCCAGTTGCTGTCTTCAGATGTGATACCTTACTTCGTTAGTCTCACCAGCTCCACACAACAGAAGCCTCACTGAGACCTTGTCCCAGGAGGGTCTCCATCAAACAGACACTTTACTATTGATATTAATACAGAAGCTTGCAGAAATAACCTCATGTTCATGTATCCTCGTCACATTTGAAAGGACCAAGCAGACTTACGCCTGACAAACTCAGGAGGTTCTAAGCAAATCTGATATGAGGATTTTGCCATAGTTATGACCTTTTCCACTTCAGCTGATCTGCTAAAGGTGAAATGAAGTTACCTGCTTGGCTAAAGTCTGATGAATCAGTAATTCATTTTTTCTTCAGCATAACAAGGAGTTGGTGAAGGAGCGAGACAACCTGAAGCTGGAACTGTACAAACAAAGGTAAGTTCATTCTGCTCTTAGCTGCAGAGTAACAATACACAGTAGGGCCACAAGACATAAAAAGGCATGGAGCACAAGTGGGAACTTCATTTAAAAAGTAATTAGATAGGATGTTCCTGTGATTCTAATTGCTATGAAAAACTGGATTCTAAATTGATGACATGGACATTAGCAGAGCCATAGTACATAGAATGATGCCACTTTATTATTGTGTTTGTTTGCTTGCTTCAGCAAAAGTAGTGAGGAGATAAAGCAGCAGAATTCAGAGCTGTCAGAGCAAGTTCACTCACTGATTTCCAAGAACTCGGCTATGAAGTTGGATATGGAGGATTTGCATAAGAAACTGGAAATGGCTGAACTGATGATTCAACAGGTAACCACAGTACTTGTGGGATGGGAGGGTAGATCATTCTAATCATGGTAAGATCTTGATTCTGACAGTGGGGGCAAGACTTAGGTCTGTTTTTTAAAGGAAGGTGCAAAATCTCATCTTAAAAACGTCCTCTAGGAAAAGCACACATCTTAGTAAACATTCTCTTAGTAGAAGGCTTTTAGCAAGGCCTCTGAGGAACAGAAAGTCTGTATTCTAAGGAGCTGGAGCAGTAGCTTGAAGAAGATTGTGATAGTGCTCTGCTAAAAGAATGATATAGAACATGAGAAGGTGATTGAACAGAAGTGTGAACACAAGGTGACCTTTCCTGCTTGGATCTATTCAGTATTTTGGTTACTCAGCTGTTGCAGTTTCATTGAGGAACCAGTTGAGTAGGGGTGGTGTCTGTACCTACTACCTAGCAGAAGGCAGCGAATTGGACAATGGCAACTTGAAGGTCAGCTGGGGAAAGTTAAGAGAAGCAGCCACTTAGGGAATGAATGCATGAGGCCAGCTGGTAGCAGTTCAGAGAGCAGCCTGCTGCTAAGGTGAGTCTGCAAGGCAAGAAAGGGCTCTTATTCTTTCTCCAGACAGTGGCCTAAGTTACTCTTCAAATAAAGCCAAGTGCTGCTCTTCAGGGTACTGTATGTTAGCTGAGCCAGCCTTGCTGCTGAGTCCACTGGCATGTTCCAGACACTGGCTCTGAGTTCCTGACATGTTTGACAACTTTTAAGGTCACCGGCTTTTATACAGTCTGATCTGGCGGTGTAATACAGACTCTTTGAAATACACAAAGCTTCTGAGCCCAATTGTTGGATTGAAGCCTATTTTCTTAATTGAAAAAAGTAAGTATAAAACTGGTAGGAAGGAGCTGCCCAGTTCAGTCTGGTTCAACAGGGCTAAACCCTAAGCTTTATGATTTTAATTCCTCCTTATTCTTTCACTGAACTTCACTGTGAGTTGGAGCACTTTAAAGACCTGTAGAAGGTTACAGCATGGATCATGTGGCAGGTTACTGCCAGGGGAAAGGCAAAGCAGAAACTGAGTATTAATATTTTGCCCTAACTTTGTGGGGTTTTTTGGCAGTTCTCAAGTCAGGCAGGGAGTCTGGATGCAAACCAGCACTTACAGATGGCACTGGAGGAGAAGGCGAGCCTGGAAGCCCAGGTTGCTCAGGTAAGAAGTTTGTATTAAATATGGTCCAAATCTTCAAGGAAGTTTGTGTGGCAGAAGATTCACAGGGATTGTCTACTTAAGGGATGAAGCCTGAGCTTTGCATTAACACTGGTTCCTCAGGCTTTATCCCTTAAGCAGTCACTGCCTAATTTATTTGGCTAATGCAGTTTTGTGTTTTATTTTGTTTTGAACAGCTCTCAGAGTCACTTCAGCAGCTCCAGGCAGAAAGAGATCAGTATGTAGAGAAGCTGAAGGAGGAGCAGAGCATTTGGCAGCAGCGGGTACAGCAGCTCTCTGAGCAGGTAACATCAGGGGCAGCATCGCAGCTGCTTTTGACAAACACAGACAGGACTAAAGCACTGTGAACATTGATTTAACTTCTCTTATGTGGCCTTGCAGGTTCACACAATGGCAGAGGATAAGGAGAAGCATATGGCTCAAATTCGAGAGCTGGAAGCCAATGTGACAGAGCTGTTGAGCAAATCAGGTAGGGCTTCCAAAGTGGGGCTTCACATCGCAGAGTGCCAGCTGGTTAACTGTCCCTTCTGTGCATGAGATACAAGTAGGTCTGAAGCTAAGAATGCAGCTGAAAGCCTGGTGACCATAAGGAACCTTCTATTCTAGCAAACAGCAAGTGAACTACTTCAGCTAATGACCTGCAGACTGTTCGTGTCTTTAGTATCTGCCTGACTGTACTGTCAGCTTCTCTGGCTCAGGAGTTTGGGAAGGCAGGATGCTGGCAGGATGCTCTTGCTATGGCTGTGAGGGAGTTGGCAGGATGCTGTGCTTGGTTTTGGGGTAGTTTTACTCCTTTGTTCCCCTCCGTGCCCTGCAGTGAGGATTGGGTATTGCAGCAGGTGATACCTTCTGGGTCACAGAGCCCTATAGGTTGGGGTATGGTTTGCGTATGTAATAGTGATGTATATTACACAGGGGTTTAGCCCTTTGACAGAGCTGCTTTTGATTTCATTTCTATAGCAGTTAAGCCCATGGATATTGAACCTTCCTCACCAGAAAGGCCCACAGCAGCTGAGCTGAGTCTGCAGGAAGAGATCCAGCGGCTGCAGCAAGAGAAGGAAGAACTGCACGGGCAGTACCAGGCCCAGGTCCGGGACAACGAGCAGCTGAGCCACCTCAATAGAGAGCAGGAGGAGCGGCTGCTGGAGCTCGAGAAGGCTGTGCAGCGCTACAACGAGGAGTCTGTGGACAGGCAGCAGATCCTGGAGGACATGCAGAGTGACAAGGCCACAATCAGCAGGGCACTGAGCCAGAATCGGGACCTGAAGGAGCAGCTGGCTGAGCTGCAGAATGGGTTTGTCAAACTGGTACGTCTCTTCTCTGCATCTCTTCCTGCTGCTTCCCTCGCTGGTGCAGTCCTTCTGTAGCACAGATGTAGAAACCTGGCAGAAGCATTATCCGTCTCTTGCCCTCTGAGACTATGGATGCTCCATCTTCTGTGATATTTATTGCCATGCCAGGAGGTTCCCTGTCATTCCTTACTCCCTCAGGTGCTTTGGCAAATGAACCAGTATCTTTGTCCAGAGCAGTTTCCTTCTCCCCCTCATTCCCTGGCAGTCAGGCTGTTTCTTTCCCTCAGTATTCCTCCTGCGCTTTCACCACTGAAGATTCCCATTTTCTGTTCCCTGCATTTGTCCATGAGGAAGTTCTCAGCAATCTTCCCTCCTGCTGCTGTCATTCTTATCCCTTTGGGGCCCTGGCAAGCTGACACATGGTCTAGCTGCTCTTTCTTTAGTTCCTTCTGAACTCTTCTTGGTTTTGATTGTCTGTTGCTCTCTTTGGGATATCCATACAACCCATCTGTTTGGAGCTGACAGGCTGTGTGATGTGCCAGGCCTCCTCTTGGCACCATCCCAGCACCCATTCCCCTGGCTCTTTCCTTGCTCTCTTCTCATCTTCTGAACCTTTCTGTAAGTTATTTACTGTCCTGAATAGTCCATTTATGGCTCTTAGTTACACCCAGGGTAACTCAGGGGGTGGCACCCTGTTGTATTGGGAATGAACGTGGTTTATTGAGCGTGTGTATTTACGGTGGTTGGGGCGGCTTCTTTATACAGTGGTGTTTGTCTTGCAGACAAATGAAAACATGGAGATTACCAGTGCCCTACAGTCAGAGCAACATGTAAAGAAAGAGCTGGCCAAGAAGCTTGGGCAGCTGCAGGAGAACCTGGGAGACCTCAAAGAGACGGTAAGGGACAGGTGGGGATGGCAGGGCAGGTACTGCAGTGGTTTATGCAAACTGCTGGCAACTTCCCAAACTTTGATGGAAGGGTGCAAATTGGGATTGTAGGGATCAAGCTGGGAGCCTGCCCCTGTCGTCTGCTGTCCGACGTGGGGGACCAGCGTGTGGGGCAGATGGTGGCTGCCTGTCTGCTTGGTGGCTTTGGGGCACTGTTGACAGTTTGCACATGTCACACAGATCAGCTTTTCTGGCAGAAATAGTTTGATGTGATGGTTTCGTGTTGTTTTGTTAGCTGGAGCTGAAAACACAAGAGGCTCAGGGTCTGCAGGAGCAGCGGGACCTCTGCTACAGCCACTTACAGCAGTACACTGTGGCCTACCAGCAGCTGTCTGCTGAGAAGGAGGAACTGCACAAGCAGTACTTGCTCCAGACACAGCTTATGGATCGGCTACAGCATGAGGAGGTTCAGGGGAAGGTGACAGTGGAAATGCACCTGAAGGAGCTGCAGCAGACCAAGGTAACAGTGGAAAGGGGAAGTGGAAAGATGGGAGGAAACATGCTTAATTACATTAAGTATTCATTAAGGGGAAGGTTGGACCAGATGATCTTTTGCAGTCCCTTCCAACCTGGGCTGTTCTATAGTTACAACATCCTGTATAATACAGGTGGACTGATAAATGTCTGGAGCAGAAGCACTGCCTTTGTGTATGTGTGTGTGGTGCTGCTGCCTGAAGATGCAGTGTCTGTTCACAGTCTGGCTTGTGCAAGCTTTAGTGACCTGCTTCTCTCTTGCAGGAAAATCTGGAAGCTGTAGCTAAGGAAAACAAGGAGCTGCAGGCCCAGATAAGTCAGTTAGCAGCAGACCTGGATGGCAGGATTTTGCACCGGTTAGAAGGTGAGTAGCTGCAGCTGGTCTTCAGGGAGGAGACAGAGCTGAACTCTCTGGGTTATTACCTCCTTGTTCACCTTCCTCCTTCACAGGAGATGGAGTTGAAAGTGAAGCAATGACCGAAGAAATCCCCAAATCTTCATTTGTGATCCCAGAGAAGTTTGAAAGCCATGAAGAAATGGTGAGTCCTAATGGGCAGAAAAGCCTTTGGGTTTAGTTCTACACAAACATCTAGAAAAGGAGGCAGGAGAGAGGTTCCACTGGGTGCATGGAGCAGGCTCTTTATCAGTTGTAATCCCATCCAGCTGAGGCACAGTAATGAGGAAGTTTAACAACTCCTCGTGCATAGTAGCAACAACCCCAAGACTTCTGCAGCATCCTTGCAAGACAGGTTGGAAGTCTGGCAGTGGCTTTAATTGTGAGACAACTCAGCTGGCAGAGTGCTCTGTAATGATGATGATGATGTCCTCTTTAGTCTGGAAGGCATTTGGAAATGGTATTGAACATAAAAGTCATATTTGGAAAAGACTGTGATCAAACACGTGTCATCATGGCAGCTGGTGTTTAACCTGCATGTTGGTACTACATGGGAATGACAAAGACTGCAGTAGTTGTTGCTGGTTTAGCTCCAGGGCAGTCACTTAGTACTTTGGTTTCATACCCATAAATAAAATGGGGTCAACTGTTACTGTGCTTGTCCTGAGCTGCTCTGCTGCTCGTGCTTCACACGGGAGCAGCGCTGCCATGCATGATCTTGGGATTCTTTGTAGGTCGACTTCTTGACATCGACCATGTCCCAGGTGGAGAAGGAGCGAGAAGATCTGAGGCAGCAGCTGGCTGCTCAGAGGCAGCAGTGCAGAGGCCTCCTGCAGCAAATAGCAGCTCTCAGGCAGGAGCAGCAACATCACGTCCCGCTGGGTGGAGGTAAAAACTTGGGGACAGTGTGAACACCGAGGCGTGCCTTGGCCAGCTGCCTCACTGCAACAGAGCTACAGGCTTTGTGAGTGCCTTGTGTCCAAGGAGGAACTGTAAATTCCATGTGTCCCTTTTAGGTTCTGCTACGGATACTGTTCCAGTGGAGGTTCACGAGGCTTTGAAAACTGCCATGGAGAAACTGCAGGTAAGAAAAGGGTCTCCTCTTGCAGCACTGCTGTGCTGCTCAGTGAGCCTTTGATCCAGTGTCAGACTCTCTTACGGCACACACAGACAAGTTTCAGGGGAATAAGTAGCAGATATGCCATAATAAGCTACTTCCTGAAATGCTTCTCACTGCTGGTCTCATGCAGGTAAGCTTCAGAAGTAACTCCTCTCCCCTCCTCATCCCCAGACTATAAGGGCCCAACACTGACCTGTGACCTTCTTCTAAAGCAGTCACTGAAAACCAAACTGAGTATCTTCACCCTGCTGGGTTGAAGCAGCTGCTCTGCAGTCTTGGCACTGAGCATGACCAGAACTGTGCTGTCCCAGCAATAAGGTTAAAAGGCTCTTTGTTCCAGCAGCCCTTCTGCTTCCTGAAATGCAGAGGTGCTGGTTTACCCTTTCTCTGGCTCTACCTTCTCTACAACTTGTCTCCAATTCGATGCTAAAAAGCAGCAAAAGCAGTGGGATTTGTTCCCCAGGCGCAGACCAGTGTGAAGGGAGGGTGTTGTCTCTAACACACATTCTCTGTATGTGAGCAGTTGAGGTGATTGATACCGATTTGTGTGTTCAGTTCCGCTTCACAGATCTGATGCACGAGAAGGCTGATATGAAGGAGCGGCTGGAGGAGTTGGAGCATCGCTGCATCCAGCTCTCTGGTGAAACAGACACCATTGGTATGTTTAGGCAACACCAGCACAAGCTAAAGCTTCCTCAGTGTGTTAGATACTTGGGGAGGGGGGAATTTCCCAGCAGCCTTTGTAGCTGGAGCTCTCCAACTATCAACTAGTTCATGTCTCTGTTGCTGCCTGACTAGTCTGGATCCCCGTATCACATAATCCTATGCTTACTGTAAGGCTTGTACCCAAATCTTGCTAACACTCCTTATGCTTCCCTTGTATTCCAGGGGAGTACATCGCATTGTACCAGAGTCAAAGGGCTATCCTCAAACAGCGACACCAGGAGAAGGAGGAGTATATCAGCAGATTGGCTCAGGATAAGGAAGAGATGAAGGCAAGGAATCTTTTTCTATAGCACTGCTCTAAGCAGGGGAGGCCTAGGGAGCGCTTGCACAGCCCAAACCTTTGTGTGCTCTTCTTCGGCTGGCTTTAACTTGGAAGCTACTTATTCTGTGACAGAGGCAAGACTACAAACTGTAGTAGTGTTCATGTGCATGTTTCATAGGCTCTCTTTTCCTTTGGTGCAGGTGAAACTACTGGAACTACAGGATTTAGTGATGCGTGTGGTCAGGGAAAGAAATGAATGGTACAGCAAGTATGTAGCAGCTGCTCAAAACCCAGAGCTGTTGGTGAGCCAGACTGAAGGTGTATCGCCAGTGGAGAGGCACATTGAACTGAATGCTACTGATGGAGAAGGTAAGGTGCAGCCAGGACAAGCTGGGTAAAGCGGAACAACCCGAGGTCCCAGTGTTGGGCACGGATGGGAAGCGCTTCCTGCCTTGTCTGTGTTCCTTACAGGGCTACGAGATGTGAATTTATCAGATGAAATGGAACAAGAAGCTGCAGTTCTGCATCAATCCGGTTTCTCCCCCATTGACAATAAAGCTGCTCAGCCAAGCCAGGAGGACTCCACTGCAAAGCAAATCATGCAGCTTCTCAGAGAAATCCAGAACCCTCAGGAGAGGCTGAGCTCCCTGCTGGAGAACCCCTGCATTCCCTTCTTCTACCGTGCAGATGAGAACGATGAGGTCAAAATCATGGTAGTTTAAGAGGTGCTAAACCTTATTCACAGCAGTTTTCTATGAGCCTGAAAGGAACTGACTTGTACGTGCCCATACCTCTGCTCAGTGCCCTTGGTCAGAACAGATGCATAAAGACATCAGGAAAGAGGGATTGCATCAGCCAGAAGTTGAGCATCAGCCCTCATCTTCCCTTTCTTCTGTTACTTGGTGTGCTTGGAGCTCAAACTAACCTTGGGAGGCAGCTGGTGCTGGCGCTTGGCCGGGGAAGGGGGCTTCCATGACTTGGGACAGATGACTGAATCCCTTGTGCTGGACTCTGGTGCCAGCAGCCAGCTTCACAGCAGCGGTTCTGATCCATCACTCATGACTGTCATCAGCCTAGTCCCTTCCAGGGCTCCCAAAGTAACTAACTTATTCTGGTAATGAACCCTTTGGACTTCAAACAGGTTATTTCTGTTTCATACTATGTATCTTCCCTCTTTCTTCCGCAGCCTGCCTCTTGCAACTGTATTTGAAACCAGCCTTGAGCAGCCAACAGGTAGAGGCTCCTGGCTGTTTCCAGTGCTAGGGTGAGGACCCAGGGTTGCCTTTTGAGTCTTTTTGGTTACTTGACAAAGCTTTATGTGATTCTTGGGAGTGGGGTGGAAAAGAAATGTAACTGCACTTTGAAGGATGTGTTTCACTTGTATGTGTCTGAAGGTTTTATTTATTTTAAAAATGGGAGAAATAAGTAAAAGGAAGCCACTTAATAAACATGCTTTGTTTTGAATTTCTGAACTCCAGGAATTCTATTTCTTCATCCTTAACTTTCCTCTTCTCCCAAGTTGGGTAAGGAGTGAATTAAGTGGGTGGAATCCTCCTGTGGCCCTTGTTTAAGTACCTGGGACACATATCAGCAACAGCAGGATCCCTAGGTCTGCCTTGAAGCTGTAGCCCTAAATCTAAAGAGCAAACAAACCATGGAGGAGAAGGAAGCCCTGAAGCAGCAGCAAAGCCAATGCCCTGTGTGTATAAGTGAGTATCTTGCAAGTGCATCTGCTTCCCAGGCAGGAACTGCCTGTTCCTTCGTCAGGTTAGTTCCAGCAATGGAATTTCAAGGAACATTGCAGGGGAGGTTTAAGGGATCCACCAGCACTGCATGTGTCTGGACAAGCACACGCCTTGTCCCTTTTAACCTGTCCATGAAACAGAAGCACAGAACCCAGTTCATGGAGCTGTCCAGCTTGGTACAGTTAGTTTGTCTTTCCAAATGGTTCATCCTGCTGTTTCCATACACAACTGAAAAAGCATTCACAGAACAAGATGCCCTTCCCTGCAAACCCACCAGGGGAAGATGGACCCTGGTTTTTGAACTCCTTTCATGTGAATCGCATTAGTGGTGTCTGTTACTAGGACAGCAGAAGTGATGTGGGCTCCATGCTCCTGGGTCTCTGTCCATAGTGTATCTGTATAAAACACTGTATATTCCTTGGAGAGAGACTGAGCCTTCTGCAGTGTTGAGGCCTGCCCAGGTTATTCATAAATCTGTATCACAACAAATGGGGGTAGGGCTATGACTTAATACAGAGCATTATTGTAAATGGAAGAACTATTCATTGGGTGTTCTACTGCAGTAGAGGGAAAGAAACAAGACCAGTGAGGAAGGTCTGTGGTCTCTTGCACAAGTCATTTAATCATGTTAGCCATTTGCTTTCTGAATACACTTCCTCAGCTGGGCACTAGATTGCTTTTGCACAGATCCCCTTGAAATTTGGCCAGGAAAAAAAAAGTGAAGAATGAATTCTTCATAAAAAAAAACCAAAACAAAACCTGCCCTGGCATTGATGCCCCTTTTCACTGAGCTTTTGTGAGTGTTGATCTGTAGCCAAAGTGCTGATGTTTCTCTTGGCCAGCATTTCAGATTCAGTTTTCACTCTGTTCTCTTTGGGAGCATTCCCCTGACCTTGACTTGAAGCGAACTAAGAGCAGAACTACTGTTCAGCTGACACCCACTAGCTTTAAATTGGAGCAGGTGAACTGCTTCTGCACCTCTGAGCTGAGGAAAGGGAGAAAAATGCTTCTTAAAGGCCATAAAGCACTGAACAACAGGGCAGAGGACACTGCTGAATCAATGGACATGAGCTGCTCTTGTGCAGGAGGGTAGCTGGAATTCACACAAGAACATACTTAAGCTTTGACAACCAGTAAAGGTTTCTAGTTTTGCACAATAAGGCTCTAATATTTAACTGAAATAAATAGAGCTCTGGTTTCAGAAACAGAATATTCTTTAGGAACAACTCTATATGTAACACCAGGGATAGATGGAGCAGTTCCCGTGAGGAAAGAAATAGGACAGGGTAGGCAAGCACTGTTTAGTATGCCTCAGTTGCAGAGAAGCTGAAGTTGCAACCCATAAAAACAGGCAAGAAAGAGATAGCTTGAACACACAGAGGAAGGAATCACTGGAAGTCCCTCAACCCCACCAGTACCTACTATGAATAAAACCTTCCTGAGGAATTTTAGCTTATTTCAAGTCTTGTTAGGAAGATACCACAAGTACCACAGCAGCTGTGGCCAGGAGTACTCAAGGCCAAATCACACATCAGTATTACACTGACTTAAGTCAGCAGCCCCAAAGCTCCTGGTCTCTTCCTGCAGATGACACAAGGCCTTAAGGAACCCACTGCAATTGGTGGGATGGCAGTGCCAAATTCAGGAATTACGGAGATACATGACTGCTACTGTGAGAAGCAGCAACCATGATCCAAACCCCACAGCACTCATGCTTTTGGCATGGAGGCAGCGGGAACAGGTTTACCCAGTCTGTACTGGGGGAAATTCTACTTCAGCCTAAAAGCAACTTCCCATTAGGAGTTGGCTACGTGTTAAACTAGAAACTACAACTTAACACCTGCTTGCCGTGCCACAGAAACAGCCTTGGCAAGACCACCCTTGTAAGAACCAAGACTCCCACCTTCTGTATGTCCAGTCACTGAAGCATCTCCATGCTTTTTCCTTTATAACTTAACTTCCATGTCTGACAAGGTGTTTCACTACTGCAGCTCCTCAGTGGTTGATGCAGATCTGCTCCACCTTCCCTACCAGTGATAGCACCTGCTTGCATGTACAGCTTTTTAAGGTCTATGGGATGAAAAGATTAGGTTATAATTAAACACAGTTTGAAAATCACCCAGAGAAAGAACAAGAGAGATGGTTTTATTCTAGTCAGAGACCTTCATTATACAGAAATGATAGTTTATTTCATCCAATAAACAAGAGTGACAGGTAGATCACAAACTGCATCACAGCTACTACCAGCACTGAGACAGTTCACCCACAAGTCTGGGGTAATACAATAACCCAACTGCACACAGCAGAGAATTTAACAATCGGCTCAAAAACTCAACATTGGGATTTGGTTAGCTTTTTGCATGTAAGTGTATATATATATGTATATAGATATTCTTTCCCTACTTAAGTATTTCCTAAAATCCACATGGAAGCACAAATGGCTTTAAACACCTGGACATAGATAGATTTTTCATCTTATATATATATTTATAGATATTTATAACAGTAAAGATATGGTTCTCATTACTACAATATACTTGTTTAACTCCTTTAAGCAGCTGGGAAGAAAGAAAATGAAGAAACCAGTTTTACTACAATCACAGCTGATGTGTGTGTGTGTCACAAAATACAAACAGAACAAGCCAGGGGTGAGATTCGAGTCAGACCATTCCAGCACAGAACAGCTAAGAGGCAGGCAAAGAATCTCAGAGGGAGCAGGCCTACATGTCAAATGGTGGTTTTGGGCTCTCCGGGCGGGAGGGACTGGCCTTACCCGGCCGGCTGGAGGGTAAAGACAAGGAAAACAAAGGAAAAAGGGAAGGAAAAAGGGGGAGAAGTAGTAAAACAATAGTTAAAATACAGAAAGGAACCGGCATCAGAACAACAGAGGATCCACAAAAGAGCAATAGCACTGAAATGGAGGTAAGTTAAATCTGAGTCAGGCCTTGGTGAAAGCCTGCAACACAAATGGCTCATTCAGCTCTGGTAGAGACATGACATCTGAGATGGACAGGGTTGACATATCTTTAATTCTCAAGTATTTTTTTAATACATGTAGCATGAAAAGTAGAAACCAAACCTTAAGAAGATGAGTTGTGTTCAACAACGGTTACAAGTTTCCCCAAACACGTACCATCCACATGCAAGAAGAAAAGGCTACGGAAGAAGTCACCACAGTACCCAAACCACACTGGAAGATGTGCTTATCCAAAGCAGAGAGATTTTGAACAAAACATTACACAGCAAAACTCCCTGAAAACATTTGGCTGTCCATTTGCAAGGGGGGAGCAGTGGATCTATTCCCCTCTCCCTGCTGGCTTCAGGAAAGTCAGCCAAAAGCGACGATGCAAAAGCACTGCATCACCAGCAGGATTGCCCCAGCTCTAAGGGAGCCCAGTGTGAGCAGGTCCATGTGCTCCCTGCACGCTGAGGTGTGTGCACTATCTCAGCCTTCACTCTAGCAGGACTATGCCGATCCACTGAGTTCCCCCCCTTCCTTGTTTTCCCTGCCTCACTTGGATAGAAGGTTGATTGCACTGTTCCCAACATGAATTTTTGCACCTTAGAAGTCAAACTAATACACAGGACATTGAATCTGCTCCTAACGGTGTCACATGTTTCGATAGTATTGTTCTTCTAAGTCACACTTTAGTCTTAACTACAAGAAAATAGCTACAGATCAGTCCCAGGTGCTACAGCTAACTGATGCAGGCAGGACACTTATCCAGGCTAGACCAGGCAGATGGATGGACAGCCACCACTTGGACTTAAGGATGTCCCTGCGGCTGATCTCTCCAAGGAGCCTGTGTACTTCAGGGATCCATGCCACTGAATGAAGGCTACTCTATGCTCACAAAGCAATACAGGACGCACGAGTGAAGACGAAGAGCTCAATCACTAGGCTAGTGTTTTACGACACACCAGGAAGGGGCGGTGGGAGGCAGAGATGTGGGATGGATGAGAGGAGTGACTGTGGCTGTGGAAGGGAGGGTGGGATGGGGCAGCCGCCAGCACGGCATTCGTCGCCAGCTGTCTACAGCCTCGAGTTATAAATCTAAGAGGGACGGTTCAGCCGGTCGGATTATGGTAGGTCGAGTAGGTGAGGCAGGGCCCCTTCTGTTGTGAAAAAGCAGAGAACAAAAACAAGAGAACACACACCGTGGTTAGCACAGCAATCGCAGTCACAATCACTCATGCTTCTCCACCTCGCCTGAGCCAGCAAGAGAATAAAACTCAAGGGACAGAAGTACCAGATGCAGCTCCACAAAGGAGACTTGCAGGTTTGTATCAGGCCTCACACTGGCCTTTCTGCACAGCATGGATCAGCTGCAATCTGCTGGAAAGCCATTTCTGCTCTCCCTCTGAAATTTGGAAGTGCAGAGGTTTATTAGCAGTGAGCGCAGTGGCTCTGGAATGAGCGTTGAGAAGCATGGACAACAGTGAGCTCCTGTATCAAGCACATGACACTCACACAGCATGGATGGGGCCCTCTGAGACACGCTGCTGTCAGAGGTTCTTGGCTGGTTTGGTGGAGCACCTTCTACCCCTGCCCTTGAGGCTACTGCAAGCCTGAGATTCCCTATTCCAATGCATGACACTGATGTTCGGGGCAAGCTTGATGCTTCCACTTCTCTAGTTCTGGTGCTCAGCAACTGCAGCTTCTACTTAAATAAAAGGAAATCCGGCCACTGCTACTCCATTCTGTTTCAGCTCTTTTGCTGGTCCTTTAGCTCATTAAGTGGGAAGCAATGTGTCTGCCCTCCGCACAGATTAAGTATTCTAGGATCTCCTTCCTCTAAGGGACAACACCCCTGCTGTTCTAAGTCATTCCTCAGAAGATCACTTCAGACAGACTACAGTTTACAGATTAAAAGTGTTCTGTAAATCACTGAGTCCAATCTATGTTCCTCCTTTAAAGCATACTCCCTGCAGTGTCTGCAACCTAAACAGCATCATGATGGTGTATCATTATAATAATTAAATTGCTCCGTATCAAGCCAGAGTAGTTTTACAATCCAAACAGCCTGAAATGCAAAGAGCAAATACAACAGGATGCAGCCCAAACAGAGAAGCATTCGCACTGATCATACAGAATCAGTGTCCCAGAATTAATGCCAAAACAATTCCACACTGACAAGCTTTAATTTAGATTACAGAGAATCAACTGCCTGCTGGAAATCATGGTCCTTCCCTAACAAAGGGCCTGAGGGAAGGGAGGGGAGGAGGGGAAGAGAGGCAGAGAAGGATATTTGCACCAATACAGTCCTCTGAGGTACAGAAGTCTTATTTTGCACTGACTGCAAGTCTATAATCATGCTGGTACCAGTGGAGCTCTGCTCCTATAAATCGGGGCAAGCTCCCTCATCGTAGCAAATGAACCAGAGCAACTCTACAGTCCTGTTTATTAGATCTCAGCAGAACTTATTGCTCTATATCTATTAAGCCCCAAATCTCAAAACAATTACAACCACTTGTTCCTTGCCTTGGAAAATGATACATAAGAAAAAGCTTCAGACAAAAACATTCTGCAAATGTTATTTCCTTGGCTGGAAATGTCAATGGGGACTACAAGACCCCGCTGCCAGCATGTCAATCAAGTTACTGCTCCTGTACAGCAGTTAAGGATGGGATTGAGCTAACCTGGAAATCACAACCATCTCAGAAGGATGCCGAAATGACACTATCTCCCAGAAGCAAAACTTACAATGAGATATTACAGCTGGGGAATCTGTGATACTTGTTCTCATGACACGTGGCATCCCTGCATTATCTCTAGAAGGTGCTCCTGGTGTAACTGCAGCCATACCAACCAACTGATGGCTACTACCCCCATTGGAATAGCAATAGCACTCGAATGAAAACCCAACAAAACTCTAGCTTATCCTTTAATGAGATGTTGTTGCACTGTCCCACGTGCTAAAAGGCATTTTTGGAGAAGTCTGCAGGACTATTTGCATTTCAGGAGTTTGGACAGGTTGTTCTAACAGTCTCTGTGGATTTACATGAAAAGGATGCTTGAAATCACTGGACCACGTGATGTGCTCTGGCAAGAGAGGCCACTTGACCCTACCAGAATAAACAGAGCTGAAAGGAGCACAAATAATTCTCAGGTAGATGGGCTGCTTTTTCATAACGTGCTATGATTGAGTTTTGCAGACACTCAAGGCTTTCAGGGGGAAGGGCTGCCACTTTTCAAAGATCCACATTTTGTCTGGGCTCAGCTTTTCTCGAAACATCTCAGAATCTGCCTGCTAAGGCTGCCAAAGGCTGAAATGGACAGAGAAGTCCATTTACACCTGAAATGCTTCAGTCTGTCTCACTGCATTATCAACCAAAGCCTTTTACGTCACTGAAAAATCACTTTCCTCAGTCAGGACAAGGAACAAAGCTTTGCTCATGGAAAAGCCTGCAACACTCTCCAGTCCTGGGAAGTAAAACCTGAGTCCTGGCAGGAGCCTGAGGAGACCAGTTATAGTGACTGTCATGTCCTTTGAAGTCAGTCTTTCAAGATGTATCCAGACACTGTGTTCATCATACCTACGAAGCAATGGGCTAATAGGGAGTTCTGCTGATAAGGACCTAACGGAGATGATAAAACATTACATTTATTCCCTTGGACTTCAAAAGGATTTGGGTGGTATTTTGGGGGTGGTTTGGCTCTTTTGGTGTTGTTCTGGTTTTTAACTTTTATTTCCTTGGTGCTCTTGATGCCAGATTTAGAACAGAACGCCCATAACAGCGAGTCCCAGAATGAGATACAGACAACAGCAAGCCTCTTCACCAAGGTTCTTCACTAAGATGCATGTTTCTAGGGCTGTCAGGGATGTCTGCAGCAGGCAGAGTATTGGAGGAAACTGCTGATTGCTCCCAGCACCTCTGCAGTGTGTCATCAGTGAGGAGGGCTGACGGATGGCGTCCTCAGAGATGTCAATCACTGAGCAATCACCGCATTGGTTTGATGGGATGTGGCACCTCTCAGCTCTAACTGCAGTCACATGCAGCAGTAACAGACACCAACCTGCTGCAAGATGGGGGCTAGCTGTGAACTCTGGAACAAGGGCTTGATCTTTTGCTATTCCTATTGAGATAGTACTTTTTCAGCCCACACTGCTACCCCAGTTTCCTCTGCCACAGGCAGCAGCAAGGGAAGCTACAGGAGATGCTGCTGTGCCCCTCTGAGACCTTTCACTTCAAGAAAAAAACATCCACAGAGAAAGGGAGAAGGGGCCCAACAACCCCCACACCTGCTCTGTTCTGGCCTCTCTGTCCCTTTATCAATAAGGGCTGGAGTTTCCCAGGGAAAAGATTCTGGAGAATTTGTACAACTCTATTCTTCAGCATTAACAGGACATGGAAGAGTTTTTTGGCCAGTGCAGTATGCATGAGCCTGCCCCAGTACCCTGCTACATCACTGAACAAGTACAATGCTGCATGATGCAGGGAGAGACAGGAAAAGGAAACAGGCACGACAGGCAGTGTTTGAGGGACACGGATCACTAAAGCCTAACTCTCACAGGGGCAGAAGGCAGAGGAGGCAGTCTGAATGGAAGCAGAAGAGTAACCTGGAAGGTAAAAGGGTCAAGTGGAGAACAAGCAAAAGGGAGTTTGCTTCTAATTGTGACAGGACACAAGGACTACAGGGAACATTCAGTGTCAGTTACCCTGCACTCAGACATGGAAGTCCTGATATTAAGGACCAAAACTCCTGCCTTCCATGAGCACTGGGAGCACAGTGATGATGGGAGGACTCCTCCAACCAGACATGTGAATATAAGAAGAGGAGTCTGAACTAACGCCCTGAGTCTTAATCTTGATTCTAACAGAGCTGACAAACCAAATCAGAGTTCCCTCAGCTGATCTCCCCATCAGTGCACACATAAGGCAAATGAGACACACACAGTTTAGACCTTGTGCCAGAGCTCATTCCCCCATCCCACCTCCTCTACCTAAAGGCAGAGAAAGGGTCCTCTAGTGACCTTCCATCAGGTACTGAGGCTTCCCCAGCTACTGCAGCTCAAGCAGCTGCTGAGTCTGATCAGCCAGTTTTTCTGTTCAAGACTCCTCCCTTTATGAGATCCTGGCAGAGGTGGTTCATTGGACAAGGGACTCTGTTACTAACACAAGAACTAAGCAGCAGAGCTGCAGAGCAAAGTAATGGAGGATGGGACACAATGACTCATGCATTGCAGGGAGAGTGCAAAACGTACCGTGGCTGCCAGTCCTCAGGGGTCACTGATAGTGATTCTGAAAGACAACATGAAATCAACATGGCAGTTCAGACAGTTCAAGGCAGAGGCCACACAGACTGTCAGGAACATGGAACAGAGACACACATGCATGCACAGACACACATTCGCACATCTCCCTGCAGAAGACAGCATCAGTGTGTGCTGCTGGTCAGGACTTTACACACATGACCACAGCCTCATCTTTGCAAGCATCCAGAACCCTGCTGTGCACAGGGGTGCATGAAAGCTGTCTGCACATCCACTGGCCATTGCTCACTCACCCAAGTCCACTCACGCATCCAGGCTGATGCTCATACCTGCTGAACCAATGGTATATCTAGGTCTCAGCACAGGTAGCTTAACTTGTCTCCGATTGTTTCAACTCTAGCATTTAATACAAACAGCTCAGGAAAGAGGGAGATGCAGTCCTGAAAGCTACCCAAAAAGGGAAGAAGCAGATGAAGGCTTCTATTCAGACACTGCAAATCATGAGATCAGCCACTCCACCATCTGAATAACTCAAGTCAAAGCTGTGTGATGTTATGCTTACAGCGATGCTGATCACTTGCATCTCTTTCCTTAGATGTACCAAAGAATGGAGAACCCATTAATGCCTTCAACAGGTTTTTCCAATGGTTCAAGCATTCTCACCTCAACATTCTTCCTTCTCCTTTGAGTTTGCCAAAGCTCTTTCACCTTTTCTATTGAACTAGCTCCTGTTGAACTACTTCAACCTGAAGAGCCTAAACGGAGGAGTATTGTCCAGAGTTTTCTTTCCCAGAGCAAATCCTCCTGCATAGCTCCAACAGGCATGTAGTCCTCATACAGACTTTATTCGCACCCAGGCAGGACCTTATATTGCTTCAGCTCTGTATGTATTTGGCAATACGGACTTCCATAGGGGACTGAATAAATGCTAAGTACACAGGCATGATGACAAAGTTTTATATGTCCTTAATTACATGCAACAAAACCTTTCTGTGCAAGAAAATGGGCCAGGTGGTGTTTATATGTGAAAGCATGTGTCTACAGTTATGTCTGAGAAAGAAGTACAGTGACACTCATCTAAGTTCATCATTCATAAAATCAGATGCTCAAACAAACTGAAGACACAAAACCTGCCACATTTCTACATGGGTGTGTGCATACACACAAAGCACATCCAGCCACCACCACACACATGCAGTTCACTACACAACACCAACTCCTACAGCAAAGCCCACTCATTCCATCTACAAGAGCTCTGTTCCTCTCACACAACAGCATAGCCTGGTTAGCAAGGGAAAAGATGAGTATTAAAAAAAGCAACAATGGAGATGGCATTCGTTCACCCATGTCAGAAGGACCCGAGTTCAAGTGCTAGCAGGGAGCATTCTTATTCTATATACAGGAGAGGAAGAAAAAAGAGTCCCTTGTCATTGGAAATTCTCCATTCATCAGTGAACTCAAATGACAAGCTGGTATCAGGATCCAGAGGAGTCTATGAACAACTGGAAGAATCAGAGATGGGGATCAGGGAATGAGCATCACTTCACAGCTTCTGGAATTACATTCTCAACTCCAGATCAGGGCAGACAGTAACATGCAATCCAACCTATCCAATGCCAAATGGCATCTCTCCTAAAGCAAGGGATTGCTTGGTTCCGTATGAACCACTTTCTTTTTCTGCTTCAGTACTGTTCCCTACCTTCAATTAAACCCTCATGCAAGGGGCAGAAGAGACATTAAGATAGAATATGACAGATCTCTTCAAAAAGAGAGGCCAATTCATTTCAGCCCATTTGGGGAATCCTATTGTGACAATTAGGTATATAGAATATCTTTCATGAGTGAAGAAATGAAACTGAGTGAAAGGAGAAAGATGGAGACAGAAAGAAGCATAAGTACACTAAAAATAAAACCACAAAGTAACACTAGATGGAAAAGCAGGGTCACAAGAAGCAAGAGCCAAAATACACAAGAGAAGCATGCTGACATCCATAGGTGCCACCAGCAGGACTGGAGTCCCCAGGGCAACACTGAGGCATGTGTGGACAAGTGACTGTGGGAGCTGCATCAAGGTGCATAGGGAGGACTGGGGGCAGAGGCACCAAGAAAGTAAAACCATTTGCACACACCAAAGTCAGAAACCGGGGTTATAATCAGTAACAAGGCCTATAATCAATATGGACTCATCCACCTCTGGGCTGGATACAGCCTGGCAGAGAATATGTCCCCTCTAAACAGGCAGCACCAAGTATGAGCTGGGGCACTATAACAGGAGGAAGTCTGAACTGCCTCTGCCATATACTATCACTGCCCATTGACAGGCTGGGTGTTTCCACCAAAAATGGCAAAGCTTCAGACATGTGCCACCAGCACCCACTAGAGAGGAGGTGTTTTCCACAAGGGAAGTGCTCCCTCTGGCATGCCATTGAGGTGTTTCTGATTGTATTCATTCGTTACTCGGCAATTACCTTCTCTTCCTCACAGGGAGGCCAAGTACCCAACATAAAAGCATTCCCTGTTCCAGACTATTTCCGAAGCCCTGCTCAGGAACATGTGCTTAGGAAATGTACACAACATTATTACTATATTGAAGTGTGTTTGAAGTGACTGAACAGGAAAGGAATCGAGTTTCCTAGCAGGAAAGAAAAGCTGTGTGATTTTAATGCTCTAGACTGGAAAACGTTCAAGTTGAATACAAAAGCAATAAAAAAAGCTAAAAAAAAAAAATAAAAAATAAACAAATAAAAAATCCATTTATTTGCCAGTGATACTGCAACATTCTCCTAGCCGAAAAACAACCGAACAACTTAAAGGTCTCCAACTCACCTTGAAGAACTCTGGGCCAGGAGAAAAGGGGCAACTTCACACTTTGGGAGCCCTACACAGAGGGAAACTGTCACTCCAGTCCTGCGATTTTTCTTGTGAACATCTACTTGTGAGCAGAGGCATTGCTATGATTGCTTTAATAAAGCCCTTGGGTACAAGGTCCTCTTCCCCCATTATCTGCACAGAGATTTGAACAGAGAAGAGGCTGCCCTGTTCCTGAGAGCTGCTGTGGCAATGCCTCATCTGTATAATGAGATCTCAGTGGACAACGATGCTCCTGCCTACGGACCCAGTTCAAATATCCAAAGACTGTACCCACACCATGCACTCCATTCTCCTTCTATGGCCCAGGCAGGCTAAACGCTGTCAACACTGTTACCCCAAAACCGGACATATCCCACCTGTACGGAGCGACATTTCAGGACTTACCTGGGAACACCAGGAGGAGCACGATTAGGCCGAGAAGGAACCTGAGGTGGGGGCCCAAAGGGATCAGGAGAGGCACCTGGCCTGGAGGGCACAGGGGGTGCACCACCCAGTGTGGACCCACCAGCAGGAGGTGGTCCAGGAGCTGGGCCTCGAGACCCAGGTCTGGCGGGTGGCACTGCAGGAGCTCTCCTCTGTGGCGTGGGGCTGGACGTAGGGGACCTGGCAAGCAAACAGAAGAAATTCAACTGCAACAACAGGCCTGAGATCCCTCTCTCACCACCAGGTCCCCATATGCCACCTTCAGTGTTCCTTCTTTAGTTTCACACCACTTTATGTACCACCCTTTCGAGGACCACCAAGTTGCCTTCAAAGCTACTTCAGGCCCTATGTAACCTAAGGGTTCAGAAACCTCAGCATCCTTTAAAGATGTAGCAGTCCCACATAGCTTCCAAAGCTTAGGAGCCTCCCAACACAAATACCCAGAATTCTTCATCCACAGGGAGAAGAGGGCACAAGAGGAGGACTCCCTGTCTCAGTAGGAGGCCCCAGCTAGCCACTGAAGAGGCATCAGGCAGGTCTGTGGGGCTCTCCCCCTGAGCCTCTGGTACCTGCGTCCAGATGGTACGCTCTGCACCTGCAGCCAAGAGTCGTCCACCGGTGGGGGCATTGGGGTGCTGATGGTGCTGGTGTTGATGTCCCCAATGATGTTGAGGGCCTCTTTCAGGGCATGGAACATGCGCAGCATCTCGTCACGCCGCTGAGCCTGCTCTGCCGATTCCTCCATCAGTGTATTTTGGTCACCACAGGAGTATAGGTTTGCCAGCAGCTCCGAATGGATAAAGTCCTTGGTCTGTAAATGAGCACAAAGAGGGAATCAGTTCTCACCCTCTTCCCCAGAACATTCCGTTCTCTCCCACCTCTTCCTCTTTCCAAACTGCCTTCCATTTTTCTTCATTCTTTCCCTATTTTTCGCCTTCTCTGTGTCTCCCCACCTCCACTGACCACCATGTGATAAGTACATTGTTTATCATGAGGTGCATGATTGTCTTCGGCATGAGGTCTCTGATGGTTTTGTTGACAATTGCCATGTAGGAATCCACCAGGTTCCTGATCGTTTCCACTTGTCTCTCCAGCTGAGGATCCATGGAGTGCATGAAACTGTCTGATCCATTCTCCTCCGCTTCACTGGCCTGCAGAGAAAAGGAGACACAAATTGGTGCTTCAATTGTAACACACAACTGGTTTTTCAGGAGAGGTAAGAGAAAACAAAGGCAACACGCAGGAAGCACATGCAATAAATAAAGCTTAAGCTTACATTTTGAGCTGTGATTGTCAATGCACACCTCAGCTTGTACAGACTTCACCTCGGATCTGAGGAGCTTTCACAGTAAAGCTGCTCTCTTGGTAGAAAGTTACTATACAAAGGTGAAAGGTAACAGGGACTCCTGACCAATATTCACAGGTTATGGCTCTAGTGAATACTCAAAGCTGTATTTTTGACTTTAATGCTTACAGCTTCCTGAAAGGTTCTTCATCTGAGCTGGCTTTTTCATACTCAGATTCAGTTCAGTTCTGAGAATCACTCACCATAAAGTAAGCCTCCCAGGCTCTGACACACTGCACCTTTATCCTCATTATCCAAATGAGAAAACAGATATAGAAGTGAAATAACTGCTTGTCTCAGTGAGATCACAGTAGACAGAATAACCTAGAAACCCTTCCTGACCACTTTAATTGCAAATCCTCCATCGTAAGTCAATTCGCTTTTCTTACACACCAAGCACATGAATCTCTGTTTGCCTGAAATGCTTTGCTTAGCTTTCTGTAAGGGAAAACCTGGACTGTGCTGTCTGACAGCAAGCAATTGCCAAGGCTCTTCCATTTGGGATCAATTTTGAAGCAGCAAAGCATGAAAGACTGCTCTTTCTCAATGCTTATTAAAAAAAAGGCAACAAACCAACCCTGACTTTATAAAGAAAAACCTTTCTTGTAAGGACCATCTCAGTCTGAAGGTTTTGCAGCAGTTCCTTATCTTTTGTTTTGGGGAGCAAAATACAGGAGAAAGAGCAAATTCTTTTGTTCATTTGAGCTTTTCCTAGGAAGGTCTTACATAATGAAGGAAACGCAAGGTCTCAGAAACAAAGAAAAGGAAGCGGATGTCAAACAGGGCAACTTAAAAAAAAAAAAAGAGGGTGAAAAACCCCCAAAAGTTTGCACTGAGATTCAGAAGTGGCACAAAAAGGGAGGAATAACAAGAGAAAAAAAAGGCAAATTCAAACCAAGAACAGAAACAAGCAGCAGGAATCCAACAGAAGGCACAAAGAGGGAGAAGAAGCAAATGCCTCTCAGGAAACTGCAACAAAAGGTAAAAAACAAGAGAGCTATGTGGTGAGATCCCCAGCGGGCACCGCAGGCAGGGAGGGTCAGACTTACTTTGTCCTTGTCCTGGCAGGCCAGTTTGAGCATAGGTGGAAAAAATTAAAACAAAGAGGGACAAAAAACAAAAGACTTTTAATTGGTCTCAGAATTCGGAGAAGATCCCATCACAGCACTGAACAAGCAAAGCTCAACCCGACTCAAACACACAGACCCTTGGATTACCCTGGAAGAGGCAGAAGCTAACGATTAAGCTACACTGAAAATCAAAATGGGATGCACATCAAGTAAATCAGATTACCAGCAACCCAGAGCAATTTACTTACCTACAACACCTACTTGTTCCTTGTTACATAGGGTTTTGAGCCCCATGCTAGCAATCAGCGTTCTTATGTCAAACCATTCCATCTGCACGCCAATAGATGGCACATGTCCTTTACCAGTATGTGTTTAAGAGGCCTGGCCAATCTGAAGTCATGTCACTGTTAAAGTCCTGGCCCTAATCCTCTTATATTTAATATCACATCGGTTTGTCAGGAACTACTTTAGGGCAAGCCCCACAGTCTTCAAGTGTAACAGGAAAGATGAATACAAGTAGTCTATTAGAAGCAACAAATGCAAAAAGATAAGCACTTATCACTTTTCTAATGGGACAACTATTAATAGCAGCTTCCTCTCAGAGAGCAGGAAGGCTTTGAACGGAACATACACCATAATTCTAGGGAATGTACTTTTAAAGCAGAGCAAAATGCTGACAGCAAGTGTTACAGGACAAGGCTAACAGAAGAGATAAGGGGCCTTGCTAAAATAGTATATTAAGATATCTACCAAGCAAAATAAAACTTCAGGGAACATCCCTCCCTAACCGGGTGAGGGAAGGAACAGGAGAACAACTACTACTAAGCCAGAAGTTTCTAACAAGGCTGTACAGTGTTTCTCAAAAGGAATGGTAACTTAGCATGTACCACTTAGTAGTCAGGTAGTTAAATGTTCTCCTTAGATTGGGAATTTAATGCCCATAAAGCAAGAGAGCTAGAAGGGCTTATTCAAGGCAGTCTTTGCCTACTTGATCCCCCCTTTGAAGCTACCCGTTACTTTATCCCAAGCTTCCTTAAAGGAAATACCAGGACACACCAAAAACTTAAAAAGTTTTGTTCCAAAAGATCCCCAGTTTAGTAGAGACAAAACCTTCCCAAACTTATTTGTAACACAAGAGGATGATGCAGCTATCCTTCATAAGATACATGCTGCGCTCCTTCTAATCCCATAGTTCTGGCTGTAACTTACCCCAACACGCTCCGGGTAGACTCCTGCACGAAGGAAGGAAGCCTTCCAGCTATCCACCTCCTCCTGGGTCTCACAGGCCAGCTCCAGCTGCCGGTAGTCCTTGTAAACATTCCTAAAGAGACAAACATTTTACTCTTCTCTATTGCAAATCAGAGATTTGCCCATATTTAACAAAGATGTCAGTGACCAGGGAATCTTCACAGCCTTGTAGAAGCTTTCTGGACTTAGGCAGAGATGCTTAGCTCCTTGTTAGTATCCTCATCATGACCTTGCAAAAGAGAAGGGACTTCCCTAGATCAGCTGTGTGTTTCAACTTGGTGTGAATAAGATTCTTGTTTCAATTCTGCACACTGCTGGACTTCCCTAGCCAGCCTGGGTCCCCCATCTCCTACAGCTTTCCCTAGTCAATCATTAAGAACATTGATTATCAATATATATTCCAGCTGGATCGAGGCAACCACACCAAATAGGTGAAGGCTAAGGTCACCCTGCAGGCCATGCACTGGTGAAGAAAAATGGTACATATATGTAAGACCAGAAGGAATGAAGTCAGACTTATTCTGTCAAAAGAAATCCCCTCATCTCCTCCAAAAATGGCTATCCTTAAGAGATATCCTGAAGAGCTATCCCAACACACTCATCTATTCCCTCCTATCTAATATTACATAAATCCTGTCCCTAGCTTCAACAGCTTGGCATGTTGAGATGTGAGCATACCTCTGTTCAGTGTTGAAGAGAGCAAAGATGTGCTTGCTGGACATGAACCCCTTCTCAACATCTCGCAGTTTCAAGTTATCCACCGGTAACATGTACTTCTTCTCTTTCTCCTGAAAAGGGAATCAGTAACAAGTCACTCACTGCTCCAGCAAAGCCTCTACTCTGCCAGCACGGAGGAGTCTGTCAACAATACAGCTCCACATCACGAGGCGCTCAATTCACCAGGTCTGTTTAATCTGTGAGAAAAGGGCACCTGTTTTCTCTTGTCCTTCCTGACTCTTCTGTGATGTGGCCCAAGAACCCAGGCCCATTAACTCTTCCAGAAGCAGGCAGCAGCATGGCATGACCCAATTCCCCCATTGTAGATGACCACCAAAGCCCTCACTCTTCCCAGCATGGGGTCAATCAGCACCAAGACCCTCACCAGCCACTTGATACTTTCATCCTCAGGACAGCACAAATGGGGGGAAACTGCTGCTGGTCAGAGAAGGGGCAATCAGCCCCCACAGCCTCACTGTTGACACCTTAGTGATTCACTTATGATCATTACAAGCCTCTATCCAGGTTCAAGAAAAGCCAGGGATGTGATAGAGAAGCTGGTTTGACACAGATACAGACTGCATCAACTTAAATTCACCTCTTCAGAAGAGCTTTCTCATTTCATCCTATCACTGTCCTACACTATTGATTACTGCAAACCCTCTTAAAGTATTAATTAAGCAATAATAAATATACACCCAAAGATCAAAGAGCAAGTCCGGCTATAAGAACATAGGTTACTGTAAGGTTACCTCAAGGGCTCCTGTGTTGGAAAAAGAACAGAAATCAATAACCATGCTCACTAATGAAAATCTCATGTTTCAAACGATTAGAAGCTGCAGCATTACAGGCAGTTTGCTGCTTGGGGAATGTTCAAAACCAGAGCCTGAAACTTTAGTGACCAGATTCAGACTGCTTTAAGGGATCTGTTTTCCAGAATAACTGCACCCACAACCCTCCAGTCTGGTTCTTATGAGACCTCTCCCAACTGCTAAACACAGAACAAGGCATCCAAAACCAAACCTCAACATTTCTGACCCTAGATATCATCTTTAACAAACAAACTTCAGCTTAGTTTTCACATTTAACATCCAGAAGCTAAGGGAGAATCATTCTCCCTGCTCAAATCGGATCTACAGCAAATTGGCAGAAGTGAGTTTGATTTAAGGTCCCCATTTGGAACACCCTGCTCCAGCTGGGTATTATACCCCAACATAACAAGAGAGGGAGCCATCACACTGGTCTCCTAAAGGCAGCATGCAGCTATCCAAGACTGAAATAAAACCAGAGCATTCTTCTGTGTGCAAGCATGTATGTGCGACTGTCCCCTTGTGAGCATCTTGTGTGTTTGTCGACCTTTCTTGGCTGGAAGCAACAAAACACGATTGCTCTCAGGGGAAACAGAAAAGAAAACAAAGATGGTCAGTGAGCAGAGATTAGCTGGAAAAGAGGGACAGGGCAGAGCAGCAGATAAGGATGACAAAGCTGCTGAGTTCAGACATCCATCCAGCCTAACATCCTCTTCAGTTTCAGTGAAACAGGCTTCAGTTTGCTAAGGACAGCAGCCACTACACAGTTCAGACACAGCCCAAAGATCAAATTAGACAAGTTCATTCCAAAAGTTAAACAAGAAGAATATCCCAGAAGCCGGCACCTAGAAACCAGAAGAGATCACTTGGGTACTTATCAAACTCTCTATTCTCTCCCACAAATGCCAGGCTATGAAAGCAGGAGAGCTCTTCCAAGCAAATTTCCCTGGATACTTTACTATGTTTCATCAGTCTGGTGGGCAAGAGCTTTTGTGATGGGACATCTGTCAGCCAGGTACTGGGCTCAGAGCCAGATCACTTCAGGTTCTGTAAGTCACAGACAGCTTCCAGCTTTCTATTACTTTGGATTATTATTATGCTGGTGTAGATTGAGCTAGTGACTTACAAGAGAAGCACACCAACTGCGAAGCCCCTGTGCAAGTCAGACCATCCCTGCCACAGCCTCCCTTGCCTCGATGTCCCTGCATCTAGACCAGTATCTCTGAGCTAGTACAAGAAATAACTGATGTAGAATGATTTTTCTCAGACAGTTTTAACGTTAGAAACATATTATTCCATGGAAATCTAGATTGGATCTAAGGAAGAAATTCTTTACTGTGAGGGTGCTGAGGCACTGGAATGGGTTGCCCAGGGATGTTGTCAGTGCTCCATCCCTGGCAGTGTTCAAGGCCAGGTTGGACAAAGCCTTGGGTGCCACGGTTTAGTGTGGGGTGTCCCTGCTTATGGCAGGGAGGTTGGAACTGGATGATTTTAAGGTCCTTTCCAACCCTAACTGTTCTATGATTCTATGTATTGGCTGTGAAGGTGGTTTTGCTGCTGGCTGCGACTTCTTCCCATCTTCACAACTTCTTCCCATCTTCAAGCACTTTAAGATGTGAGTAATTCCTTGACTCATATTAAGGCTGTAGCTATATTTGTGAGTGCCCTGTTAGATGTCAACCTTAAAAATAGCTTTAGAGAAAAGCTAGAGGAGCAAGAATAACTTACATGAGATTGATGGGGTAAGTCAGTCCTTCTGGTAGGCTGTGGGCTGTGCTATGGCGAGTTACTCCTCTGTTAGTTGCTCCAACACTTTGTGTCCTGGAATACTAAACTTATAAGTCCCACAAACTCAGGGGAGAGTGCAGGGATGTGATGTCTTCCAGTGTTTGAAGGCTGTTAAGTAAAAGCAAATTAGTCTGATAGGGATAGAAAAGGGACATCTAAGTTGAAGCAAGAGGATTTATGGCAACTTCACAATAAGGATAATTAAGCTCTAAATGGATTTTACTTGGTCCGTGTAATTAACAACGTGTACTCTTAAATCCGATTGGGAAGGCTTCATCCTGCCTGGAAGCAGGACTCTGGAAATGCAGGGAGAAAAAACATCCCCTTGTACCCTGTCAATGTGTCAGTGCAGAGAGAGAAGGTTAATTCAAACGTACAGATCGTGACCGAGCCTGATTATCCTGCATGGACAGGTTAAATACCTCTCGGTGGTTGGGAGCTAAGAATGGAGCCCTACCTTACACCTCTCCCTGGGGAGTGCCATGAAAACACTGGCGCTGCCAGAAAGATGTCGGCACCACCAGGCAATGCAAGTCCTTCCCCTCATGTGCTGCCGCCGCCCGCAGTCACCACCATGGCCGCTCACACACACGGACCCTCTCTGCCTCTCTTCTCCGCGGGCGGGCGGGCTCTCGCCTCCCCTCAGGCGCCATGGCCGCGCCGCCCGCCATTTTCCTCTCACGGGGAGCGCCCGCTGTGCCCATAGCCGTGCCCGTAGCCGTGCCTATAGCAACCCCTCAGCGGCGTCGGGCGCTGCGAGGAGGAGGGTACGGAGAATGCGACCGCTTCTGCTGTGAGGGGCCGCCATGTCCCCCGCCCGGTGAGACTCTTCCCCGCTTCCCTTCCCTGAGGGCTGCGGCCAGCCATGAGAGGGGACCGCCATGAGGGGACCGGCCCGCGGGACGCGGCCCTGCGCTCCCTCGGCCGGAACGCACCCCATTTACCCGGGAATCTGTCGGGAACCCCCTCAAAAACACCGGGATTGCTCAATATTCGCCGAGCAGGCGAGGAAGGGTGGTGTAACGCCGGTGTAACCGCGGCGTAGCAGCGGTCTTTGCCTGCGGCCAGCCCCCCTCGTCCCCTGGAGCTGCACAGGGTGGTTTTGTGTGCTCAGCAACACGGGAAAACGCGAAGTTGCCTCCTTCCCCTGTTCTGAGCCATATTCTCCTTCTCTCAATTTCTTTAGTTGAGTTTTGGGTAGCTTGGTCATGTCAGAATGCTTCCTTAATTCTACAGAGTTTTCTCCTTTGAGCATCTGATGAGTTCTGATGAGAAGTTGCGGTAAAATTACGGAACCAGTCATTTCGCTTTCCAAATGACCATATTTCTCACAGAATTAACGTTAGCAGCTGTTTGCTGAACCTCAGTCCCAGGGGAGCTTCCCTTGTGCTGTGCCAAGAGCCACGCAGCAGCGCTTGGCATCCATGTCCACACGCTGTGTGTCTCCAGAGGGAGATGGGAGACAAGCTTCACTCTGCTGGCAGGGCTCCTCCTTGGCTTTTGTTCCAGGTTTGGAAACACAGAGGATAACCTTGAACTTGTGCTGGAACATTGTGTTAAACATCAGTACTTTGGCAAGCGGTGGAACTGGCCGTATCCTCCCCTGATGTAAGTCTGTGTTGTTGCCTGTAGCCCGAATTGCTCCCTTGTGGGGAGCCTATGTCCTGGTGGCGTTGCCTCTTTTAAAAACAAACTCCAAAATATACTTTCCATATTATTCATAAACATGAACTCGGTGACTTCCCGAAGTAGCTTCCAACCTGCATGGTTGTTTCTATGCTGGTGCTGTTTGTCCAGACAGTGTTTTGAAGGATGGAGTCCTGGTTCCTAAGGGAAGCAGAGCCTGCTGAGGAGGGGGAGGTGGAAGTGCCGCGATACACAGCCACCAGATCGAGCAGTGTGTTACTGTCAGCCTGGGGTGATGAAACAGCTTCAGACCTCTCTTCCTCTCGGTGGCAACCCCAAATCTGCCTGAGCACTGCTGTCACTGAGCACTGCTGTCACACTACAGATTAAATGAAAATAGGCACTAGTAAATGGCAAATGCTGGGTTTAATTGTATTAAAATTCTATTCTATTCTGCATATATCATGAACATGCCAGGTTGGATGTGGCTTGGAGCAACCTGCTCTAGTGGAAGGTGTCCCTGCTCTAGTGGAAAGTGTCCTGCCCGTGCCAGGGAGCTGGAACTGGATGAGCTGTCTCTTCCAACCCACACCATTCTAATACTCCACGTCCATGCAGTATCTCATTTATATTCTTTAATATTTTTATGTCAAATTGCATAACAATTTTTACTACCACCATTTCTTCTCCACAGGCAGAGAAACTGAAGCACAGATACTTCTTAAGACCTACATTTTTATGCTTGCTTGACTTGCAAACAGTAGCCCACCTCTTCAAGACTTCTAACAGCGAGAAATCCAATCAGTGCATTTTCATCCTGTAACGATGGCTACTGTAGAAGGTGAACACTTAACTTTTAGGTTCTTCTCTCATGCTTGGCTTTCTGAAGTTAGCCTCCTCAGTCATCAGATCTACTTATATCCCATATTCCTCTTTACAAGTTTTGGCAAGATATCAAGTTATTGCAAGGGGTCTTGGATATGTAACTCCCATTGTTTCCAGTCACATAGTTAATTAGTGGAAAAGCCTGAAGGAGAGCACAGCTTGTTTAATCCCATGGCTTGGTGATGGATTGTTTGGCGTTCCTTTGACCTCGTTGCTTCTACATTTAGAAGCCACTGAGGTCAGTGAAAATGTTATTGACTTTGGTGGAAGCTGCTGACAAAGTGAGCAGTGACAGAGCAGTGCTGTAGTTTAGCAAGGGAGCAGCACAGGGTGACTAACACATTGCATAAAAGAACCGCTTTTCTACAGCAGCTTCAGTTTCAACCTCAGGTAGTCCTGAACCTGACCCATGTAGCAGTTATGCGGTCTGCTCACTTGGTGAAGCCTCCCTTGTGGCATGACATGCTATGCCAGGTCCTTAGGCAGGCAGCAGCAGGAACGTGGCCATATTGAACACCTGGGAAATGAAAGCTGAGAGCTTATTTGCTCAAGTGAGAAGCCTGCCTGGTGTTGTACTTGAAAATGTGATTAATGCCAGAGTCTGTGATGCCCACAGTTTGGGAAGAGAGCCAGTGTTGGGGTGGGCCTGCTCCAGTGTTTGCATCCATAGATGGAGTAGCCCTGCTTCCTGCTCTTGCTGTGCTTCTTGTCATCTTTTCTCTTATTCTTACTCTTTTTGGCCCTTTTTGGGGCTGAAGGAGGCGTGTCTGTCTCAGGGAGTTTGCACATTGCTCTGTTTCTGACAAAAAGGAATGACTTTGTATTCCTGCTGACACAAATCTCAATCTCACATGTTACTCTGAGCACTGAAGCTGACACCCTGATGTTTCTTTGAGTCATCACTTATTTCCTACCTCTTAAATGTTGCTGAACTGACTAATGCCCTCTTATTATTCCTCAGTAGCAGCCAAGAAGAAGCCAAACTACAGTAGTGTGCATGAGGCAGTGAAAGCTGGGGATGTGGAACAGCTTGCGTCAATGATAAGAAGTGGAGCTGGTATTAATGAGGTGGATTTAGTCCACAAATTCACACCGCTGCACTGTGCTGCACACTCTGGAAGCCTGGAGGTAAAACATGACCTTAGTGTTCAGACAGTGCAAGTTACTGTTTTCCTTCTTTGGGGAAGGCTAGACACAGAGCTGCTAGCTTTGATTGAGCTGAATCAATAACCTCTGCCTGTTTTTCTCATGAAAGAGGAGAAATACAGCATTTTAGGTTTTCATTTTCCCTTTCTGAAGCCCCAGGCAGTTTATGTAGTCAGCATTGCCAGATTTTACAGAATCAGTGATTTTCTTACTGTGAGCAAAATGTGCCTTATGGCCTCAGTTCCAGGCTCATGACCTTCTTTTGCCCCTGTTGCGTTTTCCCCTTCTCTTGGGACACTGAGGAGGTCCTGTAGTGTGTGTAAAATGTTTTGAAGGTGATTGAAACAGTCGAGAAGTGACATGAAAACATGCTCATTCTGTTTACCAATGTGCCTTATTCTCTACAGATACCCTTAATACATTTTACTTTCATAAATGGAATGTTTGAATATTGATAGGGAAATCAGCAGGGGCTTGAATGAGCAATCTGAACATCCAGAAGGACTGAACTGCTGTATTGAGCACAACATTCACCCTCTTGTTGCAGCCTCCTGGTATATTCTTTATAGGAATCTAACCTTGATGCAACAGGACAAACAGTATAAACATTCATGTCCCAGAGCAAAGAATGTAAAGTTCTTGCTAAACTCAAGGAGTAAGTGCAGGGCTATTTCTGGAATTTATAGGAACTGACAAGAAAATGCTGATCATCATGTTGTCATCCCCCCAAATATATTGCTCATCCACCCTTTTCTGTCTCTGTAAACTGCCATTTTTCATCAAATTCTCCTACTTTGCAGTCAGTGTATTAGATTTTATTGAATTATCTGTCATCTATTTGTTGCTAAGCTCCTTGGTGGAAACAGTGGAGGAATCAGCTGTAGGCTGACTTCAAAGAAGATAATAAATTATCATAATATGTAATAAAAAGCTTACTGGTCCTCTAGCTGGTTTTGGATAGTCCATTTGGATAGCTTTCAGTTGCAAGCAATGGTGTCTGCTGGAAAAAAGTGAATAAAACAAAATTAGGCTGTGGAAGGATGAGAAGAGAAATGGGATTATGTACACTGAATGAGCCTAATAAGTTAAGTGAGGCTTTAAATTTGTCTTACGGTGCTTTTCTTGCCAGTAATTTTAGCTGGAATGCATGTGAGCATTGTTTATTTCCCAACACTTTTACCATGGGAATACTCTCACAGATTATATTTTAAATCTGGAAAAGTAAAATTAAGAAATAAAATCAGTGCCAGGGTCTGAGTTAGTAGATTGTTTGCACATTTTGTGCTCTTGGGTGAAAGCCAAGTGTAACTTACCTCTAACTTCCTAATGCACAAGTATTTGGCTAAAGCATGCTCTAGGGTGTCATGTTTCTATAATGAAGTAGTGTGATACTGTTTTGAAATGTAGCATCAACTGATAATCATAGTTGAAATGTGTTTCGGATGCATGATAAGAATAGTTAAGTAGAAACTTTTGGTTTGGGTTGAGCAGTGCCTTCACTGGTTGCTCTGGCACGGAGCTGATACAACACATGTGACTGTGGGAGGCTGGACAGCAGCTCACCTTGCGGCTATCCGGGGTCAGGATGCTTGCATGCAGGTAGGTGTAAGTATTCACTCTCAAGTAAGTAGGGCAGATCTGTCACTTGGACAGATTCATCATGAAAATCAACTGAGAGAGCTCTAATAGAGCCGTAAGTATCCTGGGCTGCATCAAAAGGAGCATGACCAGCAGGTTGAGAGAGGTGATTCTGCCCCTTTGCTCTGCTCTCATGAGATCCCGCTTGAAGCACTGTGTGCAGTTCTGGTGTCCTCAGGATAAAAAGGACATGGAACTGTTAGAACAAGTCCAGAGAAAGCCATGAGGACGATCAGGGGCTGGAGCACCTCCTGTATGAAGAAAGGCTGAGAAAGCTGGGGCTGTTCAGCCTGAAGAACAGAAGCTGTGTGGAGACCTCATAGCAGCCTTCCAGTATCTGAATGGGGCTACAAGGATGCTGGGGAGGGACTCTTCATTAGGGACTGTGGCAACAGGACAAGGAATAATGGGTTCAAACTTAAACAGGGGAAGTTTAGACTGGATATAAGGAGGAAGTTCTTTACTGTGGGAGTGGTGAGGCACTGGAATGAGTTGCCCAAGGAAGCTGTGAATGCTCCATCTCTGATGGTGTTCAAGGCCAGGTTGGACAGAACCTTGGGTGCCAGGTTTAGTGTGAGGTGCCCCTGCCCACGGCAGGGGGTTGGAACTGGATGATCTTAAGGTCCTTTCCAACCCAAACAATTCTGTGATTCTATGATCTTGCTGTCCTTACATCTGAAATCAACTCACCCTTGTTAAAACCAGTGCACTCATTTGTGCTGTCAGTGAAAACAGATTTATTCTGTGCAGTGTTGAGGCCTTGAGGTCAGTCCAGAGTTATCCTGCTGATCATCTCAACTCATCTTGCAAGGCTTTGGAAACTGAACTTCTGCTCTGCATTTCTTTCAGGCTTTGTTAGTGAATGGAGCAAACACAGAAGCTCAGGATGACCGTGGGTGCACACCCTCACACTTGGCTGCAGCCCATGGGCACTCATACACCTTGCTAACCTTACTGCGACATGGAGTGGTGAGAGACCTTTACCTGCAGTTCCCTACCACACAGCCAAAGTTTGGTATCTCCCTCCCAACAAAACTCTCCCTAGCTTAAACCGAGATTTAGTTCTGTAGATTATTTACTGTCTGTGAATTTATTTTTATGATAAATTTCCACTTTATTGTAAGGCACATTAGGGAAATTATCATAGAATCATAGAGTGGTTTGGGTTGGAAGGGACCTTAAAGCTCATCCAGTTCCAACCCTCTGCCACAGGCAGGGACCCCTTCCACTAGAGCAGGTTGCTCCAAGCCCCTGTGTCCAACCTGGCCTTGAACACTGCC